>SJXQ01002547.1:0-91313 GCA_006408695.1 Aepyceros melampus
ACTCAAGTTGATCTAAATTTGCTTAAAAGGAGTTTAATGCTTGAATTAGTATCAAAAATTATTTATTTTTCTTTTTTTAAGAAGTAATTTTTTCTAATTTATTTTATTTTTCTAATTCATTTTGACAAACTACTTCAATTTAAACATTTTAATTTCAACCAATTAAAATGAAATAAAATTTAAAACTTTTTTTCATTTTCACTAGCCACATACCAAGTGCTCAGTGATCCCATGTGGCCAGTGACTGCCATATTAGGCAGCACAAGTCAAGCACTTTACTTTCAACATGAATGTATGGGATAGGTGCTGTCATTATTCTCATTTTACAGTTAAGGAAACAGGCACAGAGGCAGGAAGTTGTACTAGTACACAGCTAACAAGCTGAAGCTCAGAATGGTATTTAGCTAATAAAAGTTGGAGCCAGGATTTGAACTCAGGGTTAGGTCCAAAGCTTAAGTTTTCATCCATGCACTAGTTTCCTCGTACCCATCTGAATGCAGAGTTCCAGAGAAAAGCAAGAAGAGGTAAGAAAGTCTTCTTAAGTGAGCAATGCAAAGAAATAGAGGAAAACAATAGAATGGAAAAGACTAGAGATATTTTCAAGACAATTAGAGATATCAAGGGAACATGTCATGCAAAGATGGGCACAATAAAGGACAGAAGTAGTATGGACCTAATGGAAGCAAAAGATATTAAGAAGAAGTGGCAAGAAAACACAGAAGAAATATACAAAAAAGATCTAAACGACCCAGATAACCACGATGGTGTGATCACTCACCAAGAAAAGCAAGAAGAGGTAAGAAAGTCTTCTTAAGTGAGCAATGCAAAGAAATAGAGGAAAACAATAGAATGGAAAAGACTAGAGATATTTTCAAGACAATTAGAGATATCAAGGGAACATGTCATGCAAAGATGGGCACAATAAAGGACAGAAGTAGTATGGACCTAATGGAAGCAAAAGATATTAAGAAGAAGTGGCAAGAAAACACAGAAGAAATATACAAAAAAGATCTAAACGACCCAGATAACCACGATGGTGTGATCACTCACCTAGAGCCAGACATCCTGGACTGTAAAGTCAAATGGGCCTTAGGAAGCATCACTACAAACAAAGCCAGTGGAGCTGATGGAATACCAGCTGAACTATTTCAAATCCTAAAAGGTGATGCTCTTAAAGTGCTTCACTCAAATTCCAGCAAATTTGGGAAACTCAGCAGTGGCCACAGGAGTGGAAAAGGTCAGTTTTCATTGCCCTTCCCAAAGAAGGGCGATGCCAGAGAATGTTCAAACTACCACACAATTGCACTCATTTCACATGCTAGCAAAGTAATGCTCAAAATCCTTTAAGCTAGGCTTCAATAGTATGTGAACCAAGATCTTTCAGATATACAAGCTGGGTTTAAGAAAGGCAATGGAACCATAGATCAAATTGCCAACATCCACTGGATCATAGCAAAGTAAGAGAATTCTAGAAAAACATCTACTTCTGCTTCCCTGACTATGCTAAAGCCTTTGACTGAGTGGATCACAAAAAAAAAAAAAAAACTGTGGAAAATTCTTAAAGAGATGGGAAAACCGGACCACCTTGCCTGTCTCCTGAGAAACCTGTGTACAGGTCAAGAAGTGACAGTTAGAACTGGACATGGAACAATGGACTGGTTCAAAATTGGGATAGGAGTGTGTCAAGGTTGTATATTGTCACCCTGCTTATTTAACTTATATGAAGACCATATCATGCAGAATTCTGAGTTGGATGACTCACAAGCTGGAATCAAGATTGATGGGAGAAATATCAACAACTTCAGATATGCAGATGATATCACTCTAATGGCAGAAAATGAAGAGGAACTAAAGAGCCTCTTGATGAAGGTGAAAGAAAAGAGTAAAAAAACTGGCTTAAAACTCAACATTTAAAATGCTAAGATTATGGCATTGTGCCCCATTATTTCTTGGCAAATAGATGGGGAAACAATGTAAACAGTGATAGAATTTTCTTGGGCTCCAAAATTACTGTGGATAGTGAGACTGCAGCCATGAAATTAGAAGACACTTGCTCCTTAGGGATTCCCTGGTGGCTCAGATAGTAAGGAATCCACCTGTCAGTGCAGGAGATCCAGGTTCAATCCCTGGGTTGGGAAAATTCCCTGGAGAAGGGAATGGCTACTCACTCCAGTATTTTTGCCTGGAGAATTCCAAGGACAGAGGAGCCTGGTGTGCTATAGTCCATAGGGTCATAAAGAGCTGGACACTACTGAGTGACTAACACACTTAAGTGCTCCTTGGAAGAAAAGCTTTGACAAACCTAGACAGCATATTAAAAAGCAAAGACATCACTTTGCCAACAAAGGTCCTCATAGTCAAGGCTATGGTTTTTCCAGTAGTCATGTGCAAACGTGAAGGTTGGACCATAAAGAAGGCCAAACACCAAGAACTGATGCTTTCAAACTGGGGTGCTGGAGAAGACTTTTGAGAGTCCTTGGGCTGCAAAGAGATCATACCAGTCAATCATAAATGAAATCAACCCTGAATATTCATTGGAAGGACTGATGCTGAAGTTGATACTCCAATATTTTGGTCACCTGATGTGAAGTGCGAACTCATTGGAAAGGATCCAGCTGCTGGGAAAGACTGAGGGCAGGAGGAGAAGGGGGTGACAGAGGATGAGATGGTTGGATGGCATCATCAACTGAATGAATATGAGTGTGAGCAAACTCTTGGAGATAGTGAAGGACAGGGAAATCTGGCAAGCTTCAGTTCATTGGGTTGCAAAGGGTTGGACACAACTGAGCAATTGAACAATATCAACATTTTCCTAAAATTCTTCCTGTTTTATTTCCTTTTTTTAAAAAATATCAGACTCTTCCCTCTGTCTGCAGTATCTTGCAAGTGTCATTCACTCAGACAGTCATTCAGTCAATCATATTTTCAACAAATACTGGCAGCTATTTTTCAAATGTCTCTGATGTAGAGCGGAGTAGTGCTCAAGAGAGACGTGGCGTGCTCTCCCAAAGCTTGCTCTCCCAAGCTTTGATCTTAGGACCCTGTAACACTCTAAAAGTTGAAGACTGCAAAAGGCTTTTGATTATGTGGGTTGCAGTTGTTGGTATCTATTATATTAGAGGTTAAAACTAGGAAAATTTAAAAGTATTAATTCATTTGAATATAGCACAATGAACCTATTATATATAAGCATAAATATTATACACCTATGAAAAGATAACTACATTTTTCCAAAACAAAAAATTTAATGAGTGGCATTTGTTTATAATTTTGTTAGTCTCTTTAATTTATAATATTTTATAATCTGGATTCTCACCTCTTCTTCTTTCTTTAATTTGATGTGATATGTTATTTTGGTTGAGGTATATACAGAATATCTGGCATCACCCAGATAAGTAATTGGAAAAGAGAGAAGTATCTTAAAAGTGTTTTCAGATAATTGTGGAACTTATTCTTTGCTTTAATACTATACCAAAAATTAATAAGTGATAACTTCTAAAGATTACTACAATATTGAATCTGAAATCACACCAATGATAAATACCTGAAATAAATTTTTCATATTAAAATTCATTAATTTAGTTTGTACTTTCAATGGATCTTATTATGATTTTGTAACAACATGCATTGTTTAAGAAACATTGATTCACTGAGTTATACCATTCTTTCAAATGTTGACATATTTCATTACACAATATATAAAAAGTCATGTTTCTTAATAGCAGCACTGATCACATCAGAAGTCTTTAAGTGTTGGAAATCTGTTGAGCTTGTGGCGACCTATACAATTTTTCCAAAATTCTAACTTGTATGCAAATGCTTAAATTTTACCACTGTGCTGGAGTCCAGCCCTGGTGGATCCAGGGAATTCAAAGGGTGAATGGCGTAGGTGAGGAAAAAACTTATTTATTTAGAAATATAAAAGAAATTAAGAAGAAATAGTATAGTAGGAAAATTTAGGTGGAGAAAAGAGGCTGAATAACTTGGTTTACGTGGAAAGCCAATAAAACTTCAGGACAAGAAGTTTGCACCATCTACATTAGGCCACTGGTGCTCATTTGAATAGCGGAGAGTGCCCCATCTTGGGCTCCCTTCTCTCACGGGACTTAAAAGCCAGGGCAAGTAAGTAGATATGGTGAGCCTCCATGCCCCAGATGGGAATTCAGCCAGAAAATAGAGTAACGAAGAGACATGGGGGAAACCAGTCTTTCCAATGACTGGCTCATCCTCTATTGTCCAGAAAGGCATTTTATACATTTTTTTGGTACATAGAGATCAATATAAAGTTATGCAGCATCAGCAGCCCTGACTCTTATCAAAACCAGGCTTTCTCTCTGCATACCTAGTTGTATACACAAGTCTTAGGTGATTTATACCATCTTCTGGCCAGAGGGCCAATTAGCATTTTATGGCCCTTTTCTAATAAGGATTTGTCAACCAGAAGACTTATTTGTGTTGTTCTTCTCAAAGTCTGGTGCCACTCTCAGAAAGTACTAAATAAAGTTACATTCTTACATAGAAAGGCACAAAAATTTACAACAAGTAAAAGGAGTACAGTGGTTTATAACAAAGAAAAGTAATTAACTCAAAAGTCTAGTGTTGCTAACATCAAAACTACTATATTCCTTTTTCTATATACCAATTACATTTATTAATATCCTTCAGGTGCCTAAAAGATAAAGAATATGGAGGCCTGGCAGCAGTCATTGAGTCAACAGTGAAAACCCATCACTGGTATAATTTTTAGCTTTTTAGAAAAGGCTCTGTATCTTTAAGATGCTTTAAGCTTTGTGCCTTTCACGGTTGGGGGACTGTAAACAATTCACAAATTGTAAAAAGTCCGGGGGGAACCTGTCAGGCAAGTTAGAGAGCCATCAGAGGGGTTTGAGCTGAAAACTTTCATATGCAGGAGACTGTTAACTGGAACCCTAACCCCCTGTTATGTCAGAAGAGTGGAAAGCACAGTACAATAAAATCAGGCTGACTCTGGTTTTTGGGGATGTTCAGGAAAACTCAGCGGGAACCCCTGAAGCCAGATCACGCCTTTGCATCTTGTTGGGCTTCCTTCCTCATGACCTTTGCCGTGGGTGGGGTTCCTCACACTGGCTCCCGGCACCACTGGCCATACATAATATGGGACTTCCCTGGTGGCTCAGACAATAAAGCATCTGTCTACAATGTGGGAGACCCTGGTTTGATCCCTGGGTCAGGAAGCTCCCCTGGAGAAGGAAATGGCAATCCACTCCAGTACTATTGCTTGGAAAATCCCATGGACAGAGGAGCCTGGTAGGCTACAGTCCATGGAGTCACAAAGAGTCAGACATGACTGAGAGACTTCACTTTTCACTTTTATACATAATATGAGTTGTTTTCCTTTAAATGACAGACTTTGTTCATTTTTGAGAGAATGTCTGCCAAATACCCAGGTTGAATAAGCATAGTTTAACTGTCTGTTGTTCTTTCAAGTAAAAATGGTGTTCCATAGAAAATAGCATGTAGCTCAGCTTACAATCCAATCACACAAATGCTTTTCCTTGGGATACCATCGTACTTCATCATATTTCAGCAGAAGGGCTTGCATACTTCCCATTTTGTCATGGAGAATATGACAGATATGTACTCAAGGGACATGATTTAATAAAATTAATCATTTTTATTTCTTAATCAAGAACATTCTTAAGTAAAATTATCATTTTTTTCTTTTTCTGTGAATGAATGGAGGAAGAATAGAACAGCTAATGCTATAGGTTGTTGTCCCAACCATGATTCATCTTAAGGCACCAGTAGTTTCACCTCCATTTCTTTTGTATCATCAGTGCAAATGTCAATACAGTAAAAAAGATACAAAACAGTTTTACCATGAAACTAGCTTTGATCTTGTGAACCCCAGGAGTCTGAAGACCATACTTTGAAGACCAATGGTCTAGAAAGAAAAATAATTACTCAAGTACACAGGTAAACTGACCCACCCCAAAGGGTCAAGAATGGCCTCACAAATATCTAAGGGTAGACCAGAAATGCACAGGCCAGTGACCCAGAGAAACCAAGGGCAGGTAGGTGAAGTGAGTGTCAGACAAAAGCAGTAGGGTGTGTGAAAGCTGGAAAAGACAGGCAGGCTGGAGGAACAAGTGTGTTTGGCTGAAACTCAAAGAATCACAGAGAGAGTAGTAGGTAATGAGATCAGATATGTGGGCAGGTCCAGCCTGTGAACAGCTCTACAAATGTGTTGAGGGCATCACATCTCTTCTGTTTGTTCCTGAAAATGTTTAACCTGAATTTAATCATGAGCAGACAACCAGAAAAACACAATTTAAGATGCATTCTGCCAAACAATCTTCCTGGATTCTTTAAAAAAAAAAAAAATCAGGGGGTTGAAAGACAGAAAAATGCAAAGGAAATGTTCTAAATCAAAGGAGATTAGAGATATGACACCTAAAAGCATGATATAAGGACTGATGTTGAAGCTGAAACTCCAATACTTTGGCCACCTGATGTGAAGAGCTGACTTATTTGAAAAGACCCTGATGCTGGGAAAGATTGAAGGCAAGAGGAGAAGGGGATGAAGAGGATGAGATGGTTTGATGGCCTCACCAACTCAATGGACACCACTTTGAGTAAACTCTGGGATTAGGTGATGGACAGGAAGGCCTGGCATGCTGCAGTCCATGGGGTCTCAGAATAGGACACGACTGAGTGACTGAACTGAATGACTGACTGAATCTTTAATTGGATCTTGATTTAAAGAAAAACCCACCACCAACAGCAATAACTATAAATGACATTATTGGGATAATTAGGATAATTTGAATTCAGATTCTATGCTGTATCAAGGCTAAATTTTCTTAATGTGACAATTGTATCATGGTTATATAGGAAAATGCCTTTAAAGGTATTTAGGGGTGAAATATTAAGATGTCTTTGACTAATTTAGTTTTCAAATTATTCATCCAAAATTATATGTATATAGAAAGAGAAAGAGATAAAATCAGTGTAGCAGAATACTAATAATTGATGAATTTAAGTGCAGCATATTTTATTATTCTGACAAATTTTCAGTAGGTTTGCAAACTTTTGAAAATAAAATGTTGTAGTATAACAAGTTTGGGCTTTATCCTAAAAGCAGTGGAAGCCAAGGAAAGATGTTAACCAAGGGAATTACATAACTAGGACTCTTAGGGCTTCCCTGGTGGCTCAGAGGTTAAAGCGTCTGCCTGGAATGCAGGAGACCCGGGTTCGATCCCTGGGTTGGGAAGATCCCCTGGAGAAGGAAATGGCAACCCACTCCAGTACTCTTGCCTGGAGAATCCCATGGAGGGAGGAGCCTGGTGGGCTACAGTCCATGGGGTAGCAAAAGAGTCGGACACGACTGAGCGAACTCACTTAGGTCACAGGGATCAAAACCCAATTAAAACAGGAAACTTACTGACTCACATGATCAAATATGATGAGTGATGCTGGTCTCTGGATTTCAGAATCTGCATCTCCTCAGGTCCTGCCACTCCACTCCCAAGCCTTTCACTCCTTTCTTTTACTGTATAATATTGACCTCATTCTTTGCAACTGTAGACACAATTTCCTCTGCCAGAACCATGGCCTCAGGGGAATGAGAGTTTATTGCCTTACTTCCTGGGACTCCTCTGCTCCCACGTGTTTGAGATTGACTAATCCCCAGCAAAATATTCTGATTGGTCCTATGCAAGCCAATCAAATGTTTACCCCTTTGACCAATCGCTAAGGCCACAGATGATAATTGGAACACTCAGATTCTGTCCTTGCCTCAGTTCCTTCTCTTAGAAGCAGATGCCAAGATGAGATTAGATTTCCAAGAGATTTATTGGGGGAAATGCCCATACAAGATAAACTGAAAGGAAGCAGAAGTCAAGCTGTAACACAGGCCCAATGTCTGTGAAAGAAGAGAAGGAAGGATAGACGATTAAGAAGAGCCTCAGGCCACTGCATTGTTCTGAGAGTCTTCACCAAGCAAATAGAGAATTCCCAAGAAGAGATTGTCATTGAAAAAGTGCTACATCCAGACAGGACTGTTCCAGCTCTAGATCCCCATCATGCTCAGTCATTGGCTGCAAACAGCCTAAAGGAAACATAGTCTTGGTATAAACACAATGGTGGATCCCAAAGTGCAGCTGCTGGAGCCTGTCAGTCAACTATGTGGGCTTTTTAGATGGTCTGAACTGTACACCTTATGATTGCCACATCATGATGATCAGAAAGGGAATAGGGGGATGGAGGAAGAGATGTTGTGCAGAAAAATGATAAAGCAATAGCTGTTATGCTAGATTTCTCACAAAGGAAAGAATCTTACCTTTTCTCTAAGTCCTCAGTTCTTTGAATCTGTTCTTATTCAGTAATTGGTGTTTAGTAATTAAATTTAGATTTGGGGAATGATTACAAAAGAAGAGGAATGAAACAGATATTATGAAATAACAGTATGATCTTACTCAGCTGGAATGATTCCTTTGAGGCTAAAAAACGTGTGTTTGATGTGCAAAGTCTGGTGTATTCAAATTTGCTTATTTTATCACTCTAACTTCCTGTGATTTCTAGTTAAACTTCAGGACACCTCTGAGGGTTCTTGTTTCTTGTTTAATATTGTGTGAATTAGTGGCAGTAGAAATAGAACTAGGTTTCATCCACATTCAACCTTTGTTCCCTACCTCTGTCTCATCACATAGATAACCAGGGCTGGAACACACAAAGGCTGGATTGTCACCAAAAGGTGGATAAGATGTTGAGATGAAGGTTCTGATTTTGATTTGGAATAGAAAACTGTTCAAATGAAATGGGATGGTATAGCTGCAATGGAAAAGAGTGAGAGAGTTAACTCTGAGGTAGGTTGATAAGGAGCCTGGGATCCTCTAGGAGGAGAAAGTGGTCTGGGGCCCTCGAGGAGGAGAAAAGAGCAACTTTTTTCCCCTACATTCCTTCATCTTAGTCACATAAGACAGTTTTTATTAAGCTCTGAGCTGTTATGGCAACAATAAATTGTGAGACTAACTTTCTTTAACCCCAGAGCTAATGATTACACAACAAAGCAACTAATCTTGCTCAAGGATATGTTTTCCCTTAAGCTCAGTACTAATGATTATTTAACAAAGATGTATCTTGCTCAAGGACATGTTTCTCCTTCTTAACAAGAACCTTCTGGCTAATACTATTATCTTAAGATGTATATGAGAGTGAGTCTGGTAAGACCTTTCTATTGTCAGTAACCAACTGAAAAAGTGGGGTTTTAGCTCCACCCAAACTAGTGAGTGGGGCACTCTCTGCCCTCTTCTGTCTAGGTCAGACAGACCTTTTTCACTGTAATAAAACTTTTGCCACATGAAGCTCTGAGTGCCTGATGCCTCATCTCTGGTACTGAAGCTGAATTATTTTCTTTAGAGATCATGAATCTAACACCGTTCACTGTAAGCTATCAAGAGTATTGTGGTTCCTTGAAAAATTAAACAAAGAGTTACTTTATGATCTGGCAGATCTATTTCTAGACCCAGATAATTGAAAGCAGGAACTTAAACAGGTATCTGTACACCCATGTTCATAGCAGCATCATTCATAATAGCCAAAAGGTGAAAGTGGACTGATGAAAGGATAAAGAAAATGTGGTATATACATTAATAGAATCTTATTCAGCCTTAAAAAGGAAAGGAATTCTGTTTTTCTAAAATAGAAGTATAGTTGATTTACAATATTGTATTAGTTTCAGTTATACAATATAGTAATTCAATATTTTTTAGATTATACTCTATTTAAAGTTATTATAAAATAATGCCTTGTTTGTATCTCTCAATTGCCTATCCCTTATTTTGCTCCTCCCCACTTCCTTCTCCCTACTGGTAATCACTAGATTTCTCTGTGTATCGGTGAATCTGCTTCTGTTTTGTTATATGCATTGTTTAATTTCTGTTGTTGTTGTTCAGTCACTAAGTCATGTCCAACTCTTTGTGACCCCATGGACTGCAGCATGCCAGGTTTCCCTGTCCTTCACCATCTCCCAGAGTTTATTCAAACTCATGTGCATTGAGTTAGTCATCTACCATCGCATCCTCTGTGCCCTTCTCTTCCTGCCTTCAATCTCTCCCAGCATCAGGGTCTTTCCCAATGAGTCTGCTCTTTGCATCAGTATTGGAGCTTCAGTTTCAGCATCAGTCCTTCCAATGAATATTCAGGAATTCCACATATAAGTGATAACAGAGTATTTGTCTTTCTCTATCTGACTTGTTTCACTGAGCTTACTACCCTCTAGGTCCATCCATATTGTTGCAAATGGCAGAATTTCTTTTTTTAATGGTTAAGTAATATTCTATTCTATATATATAACAGCTTCTCTATCCATTCATAAGTTGATGGGCACTTGGGTTTCTTCCATATCTTGGCTATTGCAAATAAAGCTACTGTGAACACTGGGATTTGTGTATCCTCCTGAATTACTGTTTTTGTTTTTTTCAGATATATACTCAGGAGTGGAATTGCTGGATCATATGGTAATTCTATTTTAGTTTCTTGCAAAGTTTCCACACTGTTTCTCCTACTGGTTTCACCAATCTACAATCTCATCAACAAGGTACTAGGGTTCTTTTTTCCATATGCTCCCCAACATTTGTTATTTGTAGACATTTTTGATGATAACCATTCTACAGATGTAAAGTGTTATCTCATTGTCATTTTGATTTGCAGTCCTCTGAGGATTAGTGCTATGGAGCATTTTTTCTTGTGATTGTATATATTCTTTGGGAATATATCTATTCAGGTATTCTGCCCATTTTTAATTGAGTTGTTTATTTTTGATATTGACTTTTAGAGATGTTTATATATTTTGGCTATTAACCCCTTATAGCTCAGTCACTCAGTCTTGTCTAACACTTTGCCACCCCATGAACTGTAGCTTGAAAGATTTTTCTGTTCATAGAATTTTCCAGGCAAGAATACTGCAGTGGGATGCCATTTCCTTCTCCAAGGGTTCTTCCCAATGCAGGGATTGGATTCTTTACCACTGACTCACGAAGGAAGCCTATAGGTAATATTATTTGCAGATATATTTTCCCATTCAGTAGAGCTATTTTTTATTTTGTCAATGGCTTCCTTAGTTGTACAAAAACTTCTAAACTTCACTTGGTGTTGTTTATTTTTGCTTTTCCAATGGGTCAACTCTTCACATGAGGTGGCCAAAGTACTGGAGTTTCAGCTTTAGCATCATTCCTCCAAAGAAATCCCAGGACTGATCTCCTTTAGAATGGACTGGTTGGATCTCCTTGCAGTCCAAGGGACTCTCAAGAGTCTTCTCCAACACCACAGTTCAAAAGCATCAATTCTTCAGCACTCAGCTTTCTTCACAGTCCAACTCTCACATCCATACATGACCACTGGAAAAACCATAGCCTTGACTAGATGCACCTTTGTTGGCAAAGTAATGTCTGTTTTTCAATATGCTATCTAGGTTGGTCATAACTTTCCTTCCAAGGAGTAAGTGTCTTTTAATTTCATGGCTGCAGTCACCAGCTGCAGGGAGGGATTGGGGGCAGGAGGAGAAGGGGACAACAGAGGATGAGATGGCTGGATGGCAACACGGACTCGATGGATGTGAGTCTGAGTGAACTCTGGGAGTTGGTGATGGACAGGGAGGCCTGGCATGCTGCGATTCATGGGGTCATAAAGAGTCGGAGATGACTGAGTGACTGAACTGAACTGAACTGAGCTAATTTTTGCTTTTGTTTGTTTTGCCTTAGGAGACAGATCTACCCCCTCTCCCGGGAGGCATGGGGCGGGGGGTGGGGGNTATCGCAAGTCACTACTCTAAGATTATACATTTTCTAACTCAACTAACCCTCCAATGATCTGATGGGCTAGGCACAGACGAAGCACAGAAAGGTCAATTAAGGTACACAGAGATGCACAATTAGCGAGTTCTGGAACCAGGATTTGAACCAAGCAGCCTGGCTCTGAGCCTGCATGCCTAAGCACGGTGCCACAGTACTTCCCTTGTGTCTGAGTCTCCATACAACGTGAGGTTGGGAGAGTTTCTTGCACAGTGTTAATTGTTGGAAGCCAGTGCTTTGAGATTTGAACCCAGATCTTCTGATTGCCAGTGTCTCCCTTCTTCTAACAGGACACCTAGTGGCTCTCCACACCATTGAGATGAGCACCCCTACATTTATGTCCCAGGATCACATCTCAAGGATTTTCGAGCATTGCCCTTGGAGTCTAAGTTAAACAGCTGCTGACAGGTTCCTTCCATTTCACCAAAAGGATTTTCAGTCGTATTCATATTGAATGGTGGTATTAATAACACTTTGATATTTTCAGTAAATAATTCATCCAAATTCATCTTGACTTCTGAGCCCTGCTTCCATTAAAAAAAAAAAAAGTCATCCAACAAGATGGCTTTTGGAAAACAATTCCACACCAGTAGTTGCATTAATTGCTACTTTGGAGGTTCCTGCTGTGAATTGAATGGAGCCACTTTGGATCTGTTTCTTAGAAATAACCATCTTTATTACCTCTGCTCTAAGATGCACTGTTTTGAGATTTTTGAAGGAAAGTATCTTCACTAATCTCTCTGTTTTCCACTTCTATTCCATAAGTAATCCTTTTCATTGTTATCACCATTTCTAATGTTCTCAGATTTAATTTATGGAGGGTATGGGATGTTATAGGACATTTTCTCCTCTTGCTCTCTCAGCATATAACATTCTGTTAACTCCCCAAGTGTAACATTTTGAATATCATGTTTAATTCAGATATGATCCACTATTTTATTAAAGTTGTATTTTTCCCCTAGCATATCTCTAGAATTTGCAAGAGCTCAATGGAAATGGCTTATGTGATACACAAGTAAGAATTTCTTTTAGTATCTGTCGTTTCTCCAGTATTTTGAGCAAAGCAGGATGCAGTGCAGCATAATGAAACGGTGCTTGTTGGCAGTTATGAACTGCACCATGCATTTCAGAAACAAATTTAAATACATTTCAGATTAATTTATGCTTTTTCTCTCCTGGTTTCCCATAATTCACCTATCTGGTTGTCCTCAGCAGTTTCAAAGTCATATTTTTTTTTTCACATCTCCAGATTGACCCCAGGCTGGCCCCAGTAGAATAAAATCCAAGTAGATGCGCATTCTGTGGCCTTCTAAGGCAATTAGCAATTCAACAATGCTTATTTGTCCCTTGGTATTGAATAAAGACTTTTTTGCACACTGCCACTACTAATACTATGGTAGGATTTATGAAGAATACAGGAATGATCAAGCCATGGTCTGTATGCTAAGGAAGTTCAGGTGTAGGTTAGGAAAAAATGAAACATGTAAGAATAAAGAAATTTGCAGGTAAGCTTTAGTAGGATAAATAACATTTATTTCTTCTGCCTTGCCAAACCCCCTGTGCTTTTTTTGTGTGTGTGCTGAATCTTAGCATTCTAGAGCTACAGGATCATGCCTGATTGCAAACCACCTGGCATAGACCTTATTCATAGAGCCTTGCTTTCCAGGATTAGAATAAAACCCACCTGGTCTGATTCTGCTCTTTGGCAGCACGTGTGGACATGCACAGTGTCCTTCTAAGAAGAAAAAAGTCTTAAGGAAACTGCTTATTTTTAATATTTCTGTTAGGATATATTGGGACAGAAGAGCAGCATGTTTAAGAACACAGTTTCTGGAACTAGACTTCCTGGGTTCAAGTCCCAGCTTTGCTTCTGGTTTTGGGAATTTGAGCAAGTTATTTAAACTTCCTGTGCTTCAGTTTCCTCCTGTATAAAGCAGGAACAATGGGACCTCTCTCATAGGGTCGTTATGAAGACCGAGTAAGGAAGTTATTTGTGGTATGAAGGCATAACAGTTAGGTGATTTTGACTACATATGAAGAGAGAGGTCATTCTTTAAAAACAGTTTTGGGGTGACTGCAGTTCTGTGAAACCTCACAAATGAGTAGCCAATTCCTCCATCCCATGTTGTGACTCTGATTTTTGACTTGAAGTCAGCCATGTTGAACTACTTCAAAATTTTGTGCTCCACGTCTGCATGATGGGCAAGCAAATGTCTGCCTAAGTACAATAACTCTGGGCTTTCCTGAGCCCTGTTTTTGGAAGGTGACTCTTATCTGTAGCTGTGATATAGGCAGTTGATCTCACCAGAGATGGTAAGATGACTGCCATTTGGTTGTTGAGTCATTAATTTGAAACTCATCTAGCCAAGAGTGTCTGCCTTGATATCTGCCCAAGAGAGCATTCTCTGAGGAGGTGGGGCAAGAGCCTCTAATTAGTATAATGAACTTCTGTCTTCCCACAGCACCAGCTCTGCTTTTGGAAAGGAATCAGTATCCATCATTGCTATTAGTTGCTCAGTGATATAGATATTTCCATGTGTTTCTTTGCTCTTAGGGCCTGTTCAATGGATATGAGAACACTCAAATACTGGAGACAGCTTACTTTTATTTCTAAATAACATTTAATGTTCTAGAATGTGTATTGCCTCTTTTTCCATATCCCACCTATTTCTAATTTATACAGTTTCTTCACTGAGCCAATAGCATGCCTTTCTGAAACAGAACTATTCTCTTTACTTTAAAGAAATTGAACATTAACTTCTAGTACTTGGCAAAAAAATTAACAACCCATAAATGTATTCATTAAATATGTGTCTTACAATATGCCAGGAACCTGGGTTGTGGCAGTGGATAGCCCACGCACTGTTCAAGGAATACATTGTGTAGCGGATGAGGACTACAACAGACACACAGACTATCAAGCTCGAATATAGTCTAATTTTGATAGTCTGTGTGTCTACTGTGATAAAATATAAATAACATAAAATTTACATTTTAACCACTTTAAGTTTACATCCATTTCCAGAACTTTTCATCATCCCAAACATCTGATAGTCTAGTGTCTAAACCTTCAGGCTTTCCTTACTAGACCTTCCTAAAACTCTACTGATTAATTTACAATCGTTCCATTTACCTGTTAAGAAACATTCTATTCTAAGAATGTTTCAAAGGTACTAAACATGTCTGAACTTCTATTATTTCTTTGATAAGATTTTGTAACATTTGAAATAATGATTTAAGCACTTTGTTGTAAGTAATGTAATTTGGGTGAGTACTATTAGCTTTACTAAGATTAGAAATTAAATATAGTTGTGTAGTAAATTAGCTATGCCACGTGATCACTGGAAAATAGGTGCTCCATTTACTGCAGCATGAATGTTTTACAAGGCATTGTAATGTAACTAGTAAATTAATAATGACAATTTAGGTTTCAGCTAATTAAACTTTTCCTTAGCACTTATTAATTTGAGAGTCTGAAGTAAAACAACTATGACAGTGATAATAACTGCTATGATGGTTCAGCTGCACAGACTAAGGTTAAAATTGGGAAAATATACATGACTAGTTATAAAGATAAAAAGTCAGTTTCCAACTGTCATTATGAATTTTGATTGGCAAATCTAAACTGGAATTAAATATTCATCGAGGAGAGAGACTTTGTTGTCAGCTTCATACCCTTATTCAGTCAAAACATTTTTAATGAGAATTGACACAATTGCAATAGCAAACAGTCAATAAATTTTAAAGAGCATCACGAACGTGCCCAGAACTGAGCAAAGTTACTGAAACAGCATAATCAAACATGAAGAACCCAGTTCAAAATCAGATTATTATAGCTAAAGGTTGTGATGTGCTTAGTTGCTCACTCGTGTCCAACTCTTTGAAGCCCCATGGACCATAGCCCACCAGGCTCCTCTGTCCATGGTATTCTCCAGGCAAGAATACTGGAATAGGTTGCCATGCCCTCCTCCAGGGGATCTTCCAGACCCAAGGGTTGAACCAAGGTGTTCCACACTGAAGGCAGATTCTTTACCATCTGATCCACCAGTAATGGCTAAAAATAATATCATTAACAAATGATCATTACAGATGAAGAAATTGAGGCTCATAAATATTTGACTTTGTACATCCATTATTTGGCATTATAAATTATCTCAATCATAAGTCTTTATTTCATATAATGGAAATCATATGTAGGACAATGTGAAAACATGTCAAGGAAGACATGTCTATCATTACTTGGTCTTGAATTGATTTGGGAAAACACTGGTTTAGTTGAGGAAACACCATTTTAGCATCTCAAAGACCTGCACTAGAATCAACTGCCTTTTACTACTAGCTAACAAAGTTATTTAACATTTCTGAGGTTCAGTTCTTCCATCTGTAAAATAGGGATAAAAGTGGCAACTCATTAGCATATCAGTGTTGTAAATAGAAGGCGTTGAAAAGTCTATTCACTCAAATAGTATTTGGAACTCTTAATAAATGTCTAACATATAGTCAGTTAAGGATATAAAAATATAATACACAATAAACTGTGGAAAATTCTGAAAGTGATGGGAATACCAGACCACCTGACCTGCCTCTTGAGAAACCTATATGCAGGTCAGGAAGCAACAGTTAGAACTGGACATGGAACAACAGACTGGTTCCAAATAGGAAAAGGAGTACATCAAGGCTGTATCTTGTCACCCGCTTATTTAACTTATATGCAGAGTACATCATGAGAAACACTGGACTGGAAGAAACACAAGCTGGAATCAAGATTGCTGGGAGACATATCAATAACCTCAGATATGCAGATGACACCACCCTTATGGCAGAAAGTGAAGAGGAACTAAAAAGCCTCTTGATGAAAGTGAAAGAGGAAAGTGAAAAAGTTGGCTTAAAGCTCAACATTCAGAAAACGAAGATCATGGCATCTGGTCCCATCACTTCATGAGAAATAGATGGGGAAACAGTGTCAGACTTTATTTTTGGGAGCTCCAAAATCACTGCAGATGGTGATTGCAGCCATGAAATTAAAAGATGCTTCTCCTTGGAAGGAAAGTTATGACCAACCTAGATAGTATATTCAAAAGCAGAAACATTACTTTGCCAACAAAGGTCCGTCTAGTCAAAGCTATGGTTTTTCCAGTGGTCATGTATGGATGTGAGAGTTGGACTGTGAAGAAGGCTGAGCGCCAAAGAATTGATGCTTTTGAACTGTGGTGTTGGAAAGACTCTTGAGAGTCCCTTGGACTGCAAGGAGATCCAACCAGTCCATTCTAAAGGATATCCATCCTGGGTGTTCTTTGGAAGGGCTGATGCTAAAGCTGAAACTCCAGTACTTTGGCCACCTCATGCAAAGAGCTGACTCACTGGAAAAGACTTTGATGCTGGGAGGGATTGGGGGTAGGAGGAGAAGGGGAGGACAGAGGATGAGATGGCTGGATGACATCACTGACTTGATGGACATGAGTTTGAGTAAACTCCGGGAGTTGGTGATGAACAGGGAGGCCTGGAGTGCTGCAGTCCATGTGGTCTCAGAGTTGGACACGACTGAGCGACTGAACTGAACTGAATCTACCCAAATACTCCCTTCCCCTCACCCTCACTGCAAGTCCTCTAAAGAGTTCAGGCAAGTGAGGGAGCTGCTGATGTTTAGTCACTCAGCCATGTCTGACTCTTTGCGACCCCACGGACTGTAGCCCAGTCTCCTCCGACCATGGGGTTTCCCAGGCAAGATTACTGGAGTGGGTTGCCATTTCCTTCTCCAGAGGATCTTCCCATCCTCCCAACCCAGGGATCGAACTTGCATCCTCCTCATTGGCAGGCAGATTCTTTACCACTGAGCCATCAGGGAAGCCAAAGAGAGAGAGTTATGTAAATGGGCTACCATATAGCATGACAGTTCCAATTTATCCACTGAATTGTGCAATGATAGAAACATCATTGACTCGACTTGGAGGCATAAAGGGAGAAGTGGAGATGAATGAAGTGGCCTCAAAGAGGGAAATGATGCTTAGGAAGAGTCTAACAGGATGAGAGACAGTTTGCCCAGCCAATGGGGTGCAGGAGGTCATTCTTAGCAGAGAAAACAGCATGAACAAAACACAGATTCCTCCAGAAGCAAGGCCTTTTCATGGAACAGCAGGAGGTGCATCGTGGCCTGAGCACAGAGTGCCCACAGGGGAGTGGGAAGAAGTGACTTTGGAAAGGTCTGATGGGGCCAGATGGTGAAAGGCTTGGCTGGCTATCCTAGGAAGTTTGAACTGTATTAGATGAAGACCAGGCCGGATCACTGTTACTGAAGGGTTTTAAGAAAGGATGCGGGAGGAGGGAAGGGAAGGAGGGGAGAGAGAGAGAGAGTGAGGGAATCAGGTTCACACTTCAAAAAACAGTCCTAGTGGCTGTATCATGACTATATTAGAGATGGTCAAGAGCAGAGGCAAGGTAACACTTTAAGTGACTTTTGCTGTATTTTCAAACTTCAACATGCACCAGAATCACCTGGTAGTCTTGTTAAACCACAGAATGCTGCTACTGCTAAGTCGCTTCAGTCGTGTCTGACTCTGTGCGACCCCATAGACGGCAGCCCACCAGGCTCCCCCGTCCCTGGGATTCTCCAGGCAAGAACACTGGAGTGGGTTGCCATTTCCTTCTCCAAAACCGCAGAGTACTGAGCTCTATTTTAGAGTTTTGGATTTAATAGGTCTGGAATGAGGAACAGGACTTTGCATTCTTTATTTATTCTTTAATTGGAGGAAAATTGCTTTATAATGTTGTGTTAATCTTCTGCACAGCAACGCAAATCAGCCATGGTTATACATCTGCCCCCCCTCCCTTTAGAGCCTCCTTCCCCTCCACCCAGCCCCTTCTTAACAGGTTTCCACGAGCTGTGGTTCCGGAGCCTTATTGTAAGGATCATGTCTGTAAAAATGATAAGCTGCTAACCAGTACCTGTACTGAGGCCGTGAAATACAGGTTGTGGATGAAATTGTCAGGGCCTCGTTGATTAGAAACACACTTATGATATGTTTTTGCATGCTGAGGTTTTGCTCAGCTGGTATTGCTCTGCCTGAGGCATCACCACACCGGGGGGCATATAAAGCAGACCAGCTGTTGTCTAGCAGGGTCAGAGTGGATCAAAGTGACCTGGGGCCCTCAGTGAATGCTAATGCAGGAAACCACACCAACCTTGGGGGTTCCTTAACTCCAATTCCTTTCTTGGGGTTGCTGTTAAATGAAGAGGTCAATTCGTATTGCAGAGAGGAAAGAGAACGTCCCCAGTCTCGGGGCAGCTTATCTAAGGAGATGGGTCTCTGATAAGAGGCAGTGCTAGGGAAGAGCCTGGCTTTCTGATGTATTCTGGTCAAAGGGAAACAGGTCTGGCTGCTGTTATTACACTATTTCAATGTTTTTTAAGTAAGTGTATACTTTGCTAAGAAGGTTTATATGATCCTTGGCTCTTGGTCAGATATGATTTTTGTTTACTTGGCACATGTTTGTTTTTAATCCAAACACGATCTATCTTTTTATTGTAACAATGGTTTCTTTTTCTTATACTCCCATTGTTGTTCTGGGGAAATGGGCTTCATCTGTTGAGTGGAGGAAAAAGGTTTTAATCGACATCATTAACTCTGGGGTGGTTACCTTGGATTTCAAAGAGGCAGTTGATTCTTCGAGAATGTGAGAGTGTTGCCTGAAAGAGGCCAGCACGCTGTGTGTAATAATGAAGGTGGTTTGGGAAGAATTCTGTGCTCTTAATTAGAAATGAGATGAGGTAGCCTTCTGTCAGCAGGAGGCTCGGGACGCAGGTCTGTAATTGTGATGAGTGTAATAGGATTACCTCACACTGGAGACATCACACTCACTAGCTGGGGGCACAGAGCCTTCTCTACAAACCTGCATGAGTATGGAGGAGAGGATGTTGTAGAGGGATGTTTTGAAGAGAAAATTGATCGTGTAATTTGGAGGATTTTTTTCCCTCCCTCCTCCTGTGTGCATGTGTGTGTCCATAGTGGAGACAAACAGCATACACATATTTGTTTCTCAATTGTTGGGCCTCTAATGAAAAGGCTTTTGAGTATTGTCTTGTATATAAGACAGTATATTCAGGATGCTCTAAATAATGTCCAGAATCAACATACTGTACTTCTGCAAGCCCTTGATGTGATTGCCTAATATTGCAGCTCATAAATGTTTACTCAGATAAAATATTATTACATCTGTTAGTGTAAATCTCTCCCAGGTATAGGGATAGATATTGAGCACATATTAAATGCAATGAGTGTTTTGGAAGTTCTTAACAGGTTTCCACGAGCTGTGGTTCCGGAGCCTTATTGTAAGGATCATGTCTGTAAAAATGATAAGCTGCTAACCAGTACCTGTACTGAGGCCGTGAAATACAGGTTGTGGATGAAATTGTCAGGGCCTCGTTGATTAGAAACACACTTATGATATGTTTTTGCATGCTGAGGTTTTGCTCAGCTGGTATTGCTCTGCCTGAGGCATCACCACACCGGGGGGCATATAAAGCAGACCAGCTGTTGTCTAGCAGGGTCAGAGTGGATCAAAGTGACCTGGGGCCCTCAGTGAATGCTAATGCAGGAAACCACACCAACCTTGGGGGTTCCTTAACTCCAATTCCTTTCTTGGGGTTGCTGTTAAATGAAGAGGTCAATTCGTATTGCAGAGAGGAAAGAGATACGTCCCCAGTCTCGGGGCAGCTTATCTAAGGAGATGGGTCTCTGATAAGAGGCAGTGCTAGGGAAGAGCCTGGCTTTCTGATGTATTCTGGTCAAAGGGAAACAGGTCTGGCTGCTGTTATTACACTATTTCAATGTTTTTTAAGTAAGTGTATACTTTGCTAAGAAGGTTTATATGATCCTTGGCTCTTGGTCAGATATGATTTTTGTTTACTTGGCACATGTTTGTTTTTAATCCAAACACGATCTATCTTTTTATTGTAACAATGGTTTCTTTTTCTTATACTCCCATTGTTGTTCTGGGGAAATGGGCTTCATCTGTTGAGTGGAGGAAAAAGGTTTTAATCGACATCATTAACTCTGGGGTGGTTACCTTGGATTTCAAAGAGGCAGTTGATTCTTCGAGAATGTGAGAGTGTTGCCTGAAAGAGGCCAGCACGCTGTGTGTAATAATGAAGGTGGTTTGGGAAGAATTCTGTGCTCTTAATTAGAAATGAGATGAGGTAGCCTTCTGTCAGCAGGAGGCTCGGGCGCAGGTCTGTAATTGTGATGAGTGTAATAGGATTACCTCACACTGGAGACATCACACTCACTAGCTGGGGGCACAGAGCCTTCTCTACAAACCTGCATGAGTATGGAGGAGAGGATGTTGTAGAGGGATGTTTTGAAGAGAAAATTGATCGTGTAATTTGGAGGATTTTTTTCCCTCCCTCCTCCTGTGTGCATGTGTGTGTCCATAGTGGAGACAAACAGCATACACATATTTGTTTCTCAATTGTTGGGCCTCTAATGAAAAGGCTTTTGAGTATTGTCTTGTATATAAGACAGTATATTCAGGATGCTCTAAATAATGTCCAGAATCAACATACTGTACTTCTGCAAGCCCTTGATGTGATTGCCTAATATTGCAGCTCATAAATGTTTACTCAGATAAAATATTATTACATCTGTTAGTGTAAATCTCTCCCAGGTATAGGGATAGATATTGAGCACATATTAAATGCAATGAGTGTTTTGGAAGCATGTATAGAGCTTTGACTGCATTTTAATTTCAAAGTAAGAACAGGTTTGAGTTACTTAAGCACCAGGGATCTTGTATGAGCCTCTGATTAAGAAATCTCTCCCCCCCTCTCTCTCCGCCCTCCCCTCCCTCCCTCTCTGCCCCTTTTCCCTCCCCTCTCACTTTCCTTCCCCCACCTGTTTTTTTTACATTATCATCTATTATGCATTCACAAAACTGTGAGTTTTATGAATTAGTACATGTTTACTGGGTAATGTGTGAGGCACTGTGACTGTACTAAGACTGATAACATAGGACTTCTGCCTTCAAGGAGTTTCCATTTTAATGTCAGAGGCAGGCATGCCACTAATCAACCACAAAGCATTTTGTACCTCCAGTTACAAACCAGACAGGAAACAAAAAATTCCAGCCAGGAATAGACCACACTTCACGGAGAATATTGAAAACAAAGCGACCATAATGAACAAGAGGGGTTTTAATAGGCAGAGGAGTGTTGGGCAGTATTCCAGGGTGAGAAAACAGAGGGACAGAATATTGTAAGGAAGCTGAGTGCATTTATTCCGGCTGGAGAGGACGGCATCAGAGAGCGTACTGGGAGCTGTATCTGGAAGGAAGGATCGGGCCAGACTGGTGAAAACCTTGCATATATAATAAGGTAGAATCTAATTCCATGAGTGGAAAGAAAACATGGAATGAGGAATTCAGAAATTACTTGGACAAGACAATTTAGTGTTTAATAATGGTTAAAACACAGCCTGTAACCAAGGTTTCAAACTTAGACTATTGTTTACTGCTTACATTTGAGAAAGCTATGTAATGTCTCTGTTCCTTGGTTCCCACATCTCTAAAGATAATGATACTTCCTTCCTGCTCTTGTTATAAAGACTAAGTTAAATGATATATATGAAGCCCTTAGTATAACACCCATAACCCCCATCTAATTCTTAACCAATGTTGCGGTATTTTTTTCTCCTCTTTCTTTTGTCACTTAAGCTAAAAGAACTTGGAGCCCCACTGCCTTCATAGAAGTAGACTAGAAAGTAACAGACATTGTATTCAGGGTCTTTTTGAGCCTAACAATCTGCTAGAGTTTATGGAAAACACTGGTAACGCAAAGCTGAGTAAGAATCCAACATGTAAATAAGGAATTGTACTATCAGATGGTAGTGTTATACTGCAAACTGTACAAAGTGTTTGGAGCATAAACCAATTGATACATTCTAAGAGTTTATAGTCAAAAGAACACATTCACATTATTTTATGATAGTTATAAGAAACATGGACATAATCCAATATATTAATAGACTACAAGGAATTTACATTTTGTGTAAAAGTCTAAATCATGATCGAGTGGTACATAGATGTACAAGGGAAATGAGCACTGGGAAAGTAGGAGGTCTATTACCAAATGATAGAGGGTGAAAAAAGAAATTCAATTTTATTAGTTTCACCTAGGAAGCCTTCCTAGAGAAGGTAGGTTTCTAATGCTGCTGCTGCTGCTAAGTCGCTTCAGTCATGTCTGACTCTGTGCGATCCCATAGACGGCAGCCCACCGGCTCCCCCGTCCCTGGGATTCTCCAGGCAAGAACACTGGAGTGGGGTGCCATTTCCTCCTCCAATGCATGAAAGTGAAAAGTGAAAGTGAAGTCACTCAGTCGTGTCTGACTCTTAGCAACCCCATGGACTGCAGCCCACCAGGCTCCTCCGTCCATGGAGTTTTCCAGGCAAGAGTACTGGAGTGGGGTGCCATGAGAAGGTGGGTTTCTAATGCTACTTAAAACCTGGTAAATAATATATTGACAGATAAAATGAGTAGATCATGTCATAGCCTTATGAATTCTGCCCACCACTTTGAAGAAGGCAGAGGATCCCATTGAGAAGTGAAGAGTTAAGGAATATCTGTAAGGCTATCTTAAATAAGACTTGATAAGACAAAGTTGGAGAGAAAATGGGCATGATGGGGGCTGAGGCATGTGTATGACACCCTAGTGAATAGCTTCGGACTCATAGAAAGTAATTCAGAGTCTGGATTTTCAAACTGACTTGGAAGGCAAATAAATGATTGTCCTAGGGAAGAGAGGGAATGGCTGGTAATGAATCATCTATGCTAAGAAGAAGGCTGTGATAGTCTAGAGAAGAGAGACTTCAAGTGAAAAAGCCAGGACCACCAGCATGTAATAAGTGCTTACTATAAACCAGGCATCATGTTAGATACTATGTATATTTTATCTTCTTTCATTTTCATATTCATTCTGTGGGGCAGATACATTGAATCCCCATTTTACAGACAAGAGAACTATGATTCAGATGAAATAACTATCAAAATCACACAGTAAGTGAGAATTAATTAAGAAATCCAACCAGAGTATTCACAGTGAGAAAGTTTAAATTCAGTGTTTGGACTAAGCCACACCGATATCCTTCGTCCATTCATGATTTCACTGCTAACTAGTTATCCAGACCTTACTGTGGGCTGGAGCTGTCACTGTGTTTACCTTCTTACTTTGTATCTGTTAGCTAGCTAATCCTGGAAGAACTACTTCTCTGAGACTATTTCCTAAACTGTTAAATAGGCTGTGTGAGGATTAAATGCTGCAAGAATGTAATGCAAAGATGTTGGCTTTTTCACACAGTGGCCACTTAGTCTTTTTAGCTGAATCCAAATTTATATGTCAGCAAGCCATTCTTATTCCTCAAGGACACACAGAGATCAATATTTTGAGGTCTTTTTCAGTTATTTCTGTTTATGTTCAATACTATAATGATGATAGAAGATACAGATGGTAATAGTAGTGGTAATAAGAGTAGCAGCAGCCTTTAAATGAGCATATACTGTGTGTCGGGACTGTGTGAAAATGATGCTTTATATTATTTCACTGATATTATTTCAGCAGAAGTGCATGAGTTAGAATTATTCACATACCTATTTTATATGCAAAAACTCAGAGTTCAAAAAGTTAAGTGACTTGGCTAAGATGGCACGGCCAATAAAAGGGAGACTGGGATTTCCAATCCCAGGTGCCGTACCACAGACCATATGAGCTTAATCATTAGGTGAGAGGGCCTTGCTGTTGAACAGAATATGTTGTTTGAGTCAGAGCTGTCAGTAATTCAGACCATCCTTGCTCTCAGTTATCAAACCTGGTAGACTTTCACTCTAACTCATGCTCTTCACAGCTAGTTGCTGGTGTTCCAAATGCTTTTATTTGAAGGAGACAGTTCCATTCTTTTCCTTAATTAGAAAAAAGAAAAGAGAAATGGTTTTGCTGAATATCTAGAAATCCCACAGCAAACATCTACTGAAATACTGATTTGCTTAGCCCAAAAATGTGAGCTTTAATTTCCCCTTGGTTGGGGAACAGTTTTTTTTCTTGTTGTTGTTCAGTTGCTCAGTTGTGTCTGACTCTTTGCAACCCCATGGACTGCAGTACACCAGGCTCCCCTGTCCTTCACTATCTCCTGGAGCTTGCTCAAACTCATGTCCCTTGAGTCGGTGATGCCATCCAACCATCTCATCCTCTGTGACCCTCCTCTCCTGCCTTCAGTCTTTCCCAGCATCAGGGTCTTTTCCAGTGAGTCAGCTAGTCACATCATGTGGCAAACTATTGGAGCTTTGCTTTCAGCATCAGTCTTTCCAATGAATATTCAAGGTTGATTTCCTTTAGGGTTGACTGCTTTGATCTCGTTGCAGTCCAAGGTACTCTCAAGCGTCTTCTCCAGCACCACATTTCAAAAGCAGCGGTGCTTCCGCTTTCAGTCCTCTTTATGGTCCAACTCTCACATCCATACATGACTACTGGAAAAACCATAGCTTTGAGTATGCGGACCTCTGTTGGCAAAGTGATATCTCTGCCTTTTAATATGCCAGCTAGGTTTGTCACAGCTTTTCTTCCAGGGAGCAAATGTCTTTTAATTTCATGGCTGCAGTCATTGTCCACAGTGATTTTGGAGTCCAAGAAAATAAAGTCTGTCACTAGTCCCATTTTTCCCCATCTATTTGCCACGAAGTGATGGGACTGGATGCCATGATTAGTTTTTTGAATGTTGAGTTTTAAGCCAGCTTTTTCACTCTCCTCTTTCACCTTCATCAAGAGGCTCCTTTGTTCCTCTTCTCTTTATGCTTAATGGTGGCCTTTCTTTTTCTCTTGTTAATCTGTACAGTAGTAATGGATGTGGGGTTGATTTCCAACGTGTATCTTAGACTAACATAGAACAAAGAGTGCTGAGATGAGATCAAGAAAGAAGGAATATTGCTGTCAAGACTAGGGCATAAAGTGGAGAAGAAGTTGTTGTAAGAACCTTTGGTGTTTTAGGTCTTATACATTTCAAATTTGAGATTTAATGTAAAAAGCAAAAGAAATAGAAGAGGATCATTTGGCTTTCTGAAACTCAGAATGCTAATTAAAATGATTAGAGAGAGGGAAAACAGCAGTAAAAACTAACATTTATTGATGGTGGCTTGTGATATGCTTCACAAAGCATTCAACATGTTATTAACTCATTTGATCCTCTCAACATATGTATGAAATGATCACTGCTTTATAGATGAGACCCTGAGTTTTGGAGTGGTGAAATGAGCTGAAAAATGAGCTGATTGAAGCCAGAATGAAGCCCATTTCTTCCAGTCTTAGCATTTTACCCACTGATCACCACTGTGACTGTCAGAGTGAGTCAAACCGGAAGGTTCAGAAGCAGCCCTGTGCCTCGTGGGTCCTGACTGCACCTGTTCCAAGTCCTCACCTTGAGATCATGGGTCCTAATGTTCCCATGGGATAATGTACACTCATTAATGATTAAAGAGCTTGGCCTCTGAGTTTGGTGGTCATTTCTAGTTGTGGAATTTTAGCAAGATGCTTCATCTATCAATCAAATGGGAAAACATAATATGAAGATTATCTAAAAGGAATGCAGAACTTATTCATGGTATCTTATATTTGATTCATGTTTATGAAATAGGATAATATGTTTTTAACACAGTACTTGGGTCCCAGAGGGTGTTCAGCGAATGGTTATCTATAAATTTAACATTGTGATCCTTAGCTTCCGACCTCTGGAAAAATTCACAGGCATCTGCAGCAACATACCTACTTCTACCCAAAGAGACAAGCCATCTGTCCTTACTAAACACCATTCCAGAACAAGTTCTTGTATGCAACAGTGCTATAATAAAGCTTCTTCATATAGCATCTTTATTAAATAAAAACTGTATGCCCTTAGGGAGAGAGTGGTGCAAAGTGTATAATCTTCCACTTTGCATATTGAAATTCAGCTATCAGACCTTGCAAATGAAATTCAGAGACTTCTTAAAATGGAGGATGACCTTAATATTTTCCTAAAATAAATGATTAATGTAGGGACCATTAATTTCACCCATACTCTATTCCCCAAACAGCTTCATCCATCCTGAAAAAGGCCTTTCACTTTCAAGGATAAATGATACAAATTTTTAATAGAATTATGAACAATCAGGTAATTTATGTTTGTTATGTATAATAAAATACATAATTAAACATCACCCCATAATTAATCAAGGCATTAAAACCTAGAAATGGTAGAAGCTACTCTCCAGCCACCTCCTGAGTCAGGGAGATTATTTATAAATAGTTGCATAGTCTTAAGACAGTTTTATTCCTGTTTCATTTCTCCAAGTGTCATTGGGTAGGTCAGTCTTGATTATATATTGCATTTGGAAATGTCCTTTAAGAGGAGTGAGCCAAGGCGACTCTCCTAAGCTTTTCAGATTAAATCTTGGGAGTCAAAATTTGAGTCCATATATAATGCTGATCCATTTCAAAATAAATCAAATAGAATGCCTTTCATCATACATATCAGTCAGTTAGTCCAAGTCTGTACCTCAGTTTTTTCATCAGAACCCTATAGAGGATAAAATAGGGAATAAGCCATTTCTTTTTGTGATTGTGCAGCAGTGGTCAAAATAGAAATTTCAGATTCACCTACCTGCCTTACAGAATTTTGTCAGTTGAGATGAGCAAAGAGTTAAAACAAGCTACACTGAGTACTTTATTAATGATGATGATCGCAATAAAATAATGAGTAAATGTTTCCCAGGTCTTATGTGAAGCACTTTGGATCCATCCACCTGTTTAATCCTCACTAGAGTCAAAATTGAAAGTGGTTCCTAACCTTTTTGGCACCAGGAAGTGTTTTTGTGGCAGATAATTTTTCCACGGAGCACAGCAGGAAGATGGTTTCAGGATGATTCAAGCATATTATGCTTATTTGCACACTTTATTTCTATTTCTATTATTATGGCATCAGCTCCACCTCAGATCATCAGGCAATAGATCCCAGAGGTCGGGGACCCCTGCTAGGGGCATGCGTGTTAAGTCACTTCAGTCGTGTCTGACTCTTTACGACACTCTGGACTGTAGCCTACTGGGCTCTTCTGTCCATGGGATTCTCTAGGCAAGAACATTGGAGTTGGGTTGCCGTGCCCTCCTCCAGGGAATCTTCTCGACTCAGAGATCGAACCCACGTCTCTTATGTCTCCTGCATTGGCAGGCGGGTTCTTTACCACTAGCACCACCTGGGAAGGTAAATGTTGTTCGTCTTGTGTCACAGATGAGGAAATGGAGGCCCAGGGAAGTTAGGTCAGAGCACGATCTCTCTGGAAGTTTTAAAAAAGGGTGAAAAAACTAAAGACGTGATAGGAATTGCATGTGATGTTGTCTGCATGTGTGAGAGAGAGGTCTTCTCTTCGAACTGGCCAGGGTTTGTTTTTAAACTTAGTGTTGATGCCATGATAAAGAGGACTCATACGTAATAGATGTTTCATACCATTGAATGAAATGGAGGGTTCCCAGCAGGTTCTCAGCTAGTTTTCTCCTAGAGGAGTCAGAATGTCTGAGTTGATGATTATACTGAAGGGTAAAAACCTTCGGCATTACCATATCTGTCAGGGAGAAGGATGGATAAGTGCAGAGGGAAGGTTCACTGAGCTGCCCTCATCAGGGATAATCATATTCCTTCTTTATTTTCAAGGAGTGCCTCATTTAAGAGCTGATGACAGCAGGTATTGATTGAGTGTGTTCAGAAAACCTGTGAATGAACCCTGCAGGGAGTTTACCAAGTGTGACGGCCTCTCTAAACATAAACCCGAGAACAGTGGCCTGCGCTTGACTGTGTCTATCGCATGTTCCTATGAATGCTTCATGTGTCTTTGGGGTGAGTGTAATAGTGAGGGTGCATTGCATTTCCAGAACTCTGTGGTGTCTATCCACGTGCTACCACAAAACTTCCCTTCTTCTTTGGTTAATGTTACTGGGCTGGTGACGTTCTTTGCAATATACCATGTCTAGAACTCTTCTGCCTTTGTTTATGCCTCTCTTTTCTTCTGGAAGGCTTTTATTCCTTAAGACACGGGTGAAGTAACACTGTGGACCTCGTAGTTCCATTTACTCCGTGTTCTGCTGTCCTTCTTTCGTGTCTGCAGACCCAGGTGGAAGTGTGATGATTACGGGTAAGTGGAGACAGAGGACTGAGCCAGGCCTGAGGGCCTTGCACGGAAGAGTGGATCCAGGGCAGAGACATCTGAAAGCAGGAGGCAGATCCAGTTAATGAGGCACTGGCCTCTGGGCCTGATAAGGGCATTCATTCGTCATGATTCAGGGTCAGCCACTGTGCAGTCAGTGGAGATTCAAAGACTTACTTTTAGTCTTCAAACAGCTAGTCTGGGAGGAATCATAGACAGAGGAGTGTGAGTTCCACAAGTTATTATCTTGGGCGTCTTCTGTAGACCTCACCTGCTGGGCTGTGCTTCTGGCATAGAAACACATAGAAGCCCAGTAGAGTAAGGGCTTCCCTGGTGGCTCAGCAGTAAAGAATCTGATGCAGAAACCACAGGAGACTTGGGTGTGATCCCTGGGTCAGGAAGATCCCCTGAAGGGGGGGCATGGCAACCCACTCCAGTACTCTTGCCTGAGAAATTGCAAGGACAGAGGAGCCTGGCAGGCTGTAGTAGTCAGATATGACTGAAGCAACTTAGCACGCACACACACCACTTGAGTGAGTCCTAGGAACTGGGCTATAGGAGGATAGCTGGGAAACTAAAGCTTAAAACCATGGAGTCTTTCCTGGGGCAGTGCTTGAGCTGGTAGTGGAGCAAACTCAGGGCAGTCAGCTTGGAAAGATGGCTGTTGCTTAGCTCCATCACATGGGCTGAAGACGGTATAAAGCATTCTTTGTTTTGCTTCTGTTGAGCTGGGCTGTTTTTTTTTTTCTTTTCTCCAAATTTTGTTAGTTAGTGTCTGTGCTACCTTGGGGTATTCTCCTAACTTTAGCAGCCTAGATTGCTTCACCTAAAATGAAGATTAATCATAATTATTTTTCTAGGTTATTCTAAGAATTCAATGGACATTTAACTCACTATGCAATGTCTCATGTATAGTAAAGTCTGAATTAATGGTGATATCATCACTAGTGTCATTAAAATGAATTGCCATCACCATTGCAATAATAAATATTATCACCACATGTCATGGGACAGAGTTTTGCTGAGCCCAACTATAGCAGAAGCAGGAATTCACACCCTCCTCCATTCTGGCACTTACATATAAACTTTGTCAATGCCCTGGAAATTCTACTTGTCTTAATAGATTACAAGTTCAAGTACATACTATCTGGCATTTTCAGGGTATGTTGAACAAAAAAATACAAAAAATGACTCGGCCAGAATAAAATGTCTTCAGAATGTCTCCAAAATCTGTGTGTGGGTGTGTGCGTGCTCACTCAAGTCCGACTCTCTGTGGCCCCGTGGACTGTAGCCCGCCAGGGTCCTTTGTCCATGTGTTGCCATTCCCCACTCCAGGGGATCTTCCCACCCCAGGGGTCAAACCTGCATCTCTTACTTCTCCTGCATTGGCAGGTGGATTTTTTTTTTTAAGCACTGTGCCACCTGGGAAGCCTTCTGAAAACTGTAGTAAGAATTAAAGGCAGCCTAGTGTTTGTTCATTGTTATTTAGCGGAGCTTTTAAGCTTATGCAAATGATATATTAAGAAACAATTGTGTCATAATAATGTTACTTGAAATGTGATAGTAAGTGCTTTGTGATACTATGGAGATTAGTTTAGACCATTGGATGTGATCTTATACTGTCTGTGCCCCTCATCAACCCTACCTCCACCATCCATCCACCTTTTATTTACTTAAGAATAAATAAGACAAAACACTTCACAGATGTTTTCTAAATTGTCTTAAATGGTAAAAGGCATTGTCTATTTTCTCATTATAATTAAGTGAATCAGTGTATGACTCAGATCTATGTGGCCCATTGATTTCAATTTCATTTGTCATAAATGTTGCTGTCCATTCTCGGTGGGTTTCTAACTCTAGTAATTACAAGTAAGAAGGCACCTGCCTACCTTCTTATTTTCTGAAAAGATTGTGTCCACAGAGCCAGCAAATTTGTATTCATAAACACCAGCATATAAGGAGCTGTTGTGTCAGGCACATTGAAAATGTGATAAATATTAATTTCTAAACGGGTATTTTGTCAAGGATTTTTAGAATCAGCATTTTAGGTTTTTGTTTTTGCCCTTGGAGTTTTCCAAATGATAGAAATAAAAGTCAGCAGTCTTTAACAGGGTCTTATTTCTACATCCAGAGGTCTGCCAATATTTTATTTTTCTACATAGTGCAGTTCTACCCTTGATTATTAAAGAGCTGTTTTCTGCCTTTTTATTGCATTGCTCTGGTATATGGAACAAGGGTTGTGTTCTTTTTTTTTTTTTTTTTAATAAATCAGTACTCACTATTTAGGGACTTCCAAGGTGGCACTTAATGGTTAAGAACCTGCCTGCCAATGCAGGAGATGTTAGAGACGCAGGTTCAATCCCTGGGTCGGGAAGATCCTCTGGAGGATGGCATTGCAACTCACTCCAGTATTCTTGCCTGGAGAATCCCCATGGACAGAGGAGCCTGGCTGGCTGCAGTCGATAAAGTCTCAAAGAGTTGGACACGAGTGAAGTGATTTAGCATGCACTCACTATTTTTAAGTATAAAGACACAAGAAAATGGTTTTCTCTGAGTAAAATAATAGGCAACAATATTCTAAGAACTTTACTATGATATATATATATAAGCTCTTAACTGAAAAAAAAAATCCTTAAAGTTTTAAGTGTTTAAAGGAAATGACTGTTCATATAGTGGAGTCATTGTCCCGTGTTTTCTATCTTGTTTGGAGTGAGCTGCCAAAGGATCCACCTAAATGGACTGGACGACTTTTCAGTCCCAAAGCTGTAGCATCTGGCTAAAGCCTCGCCTTTTGGTCCCCGGATGTTTGAAAATGGAACTTAGAATGTTGGTGAGTGGAGTTTGAAGCCAGCAGCTGGTACAGACCTGGGTTTGGATCCCTGACGTGCCACCCATAGCCAGCCATGTGACTTGAGTCACCTCTCTCAGCCTTCCTGTCTCCATCTGTGAAACAGAGATAACAATCCCCACTCCACAGGTTCTGTGTGTGTGTGTGTGTGTGTGTGTGTGTGTGTAAGAGAGAGAGAGAGAGAGAGAGAGAGGGAATTATTAGAAGCTATATGGAAGCATGCTCAGCCGTTAGGGCTCAGGAAATGAGCCCCTTTTGCCTGGGACTTTCCAATCCAGTCTCTGCTACTCATGTCCTGCATGATTTTTGTGGACCCAGTTTTCCATTCTGTAAAAAGATAGCATTACATTGCATAGCCTCTCAAGCTATTTTAAGTTGTAAAAGTTCATAATTGGCCTTCTTGTCCAGAAAGAAAAGCTGGGATCTGCTCATATGATGTGCACTGTCTCTGCTTCTGGACTTCTGGTGAGGGGAGGGAGAAGGGGGACACACCTACAATAGGTACGTTTTCAGAGAACCAGGGGGCGATGTTGATTGTACTGAAACTCAATTCAACGTGCTTGCCTGGAATGATTCAGAAAGCAATTTGGGGGTATGATTGCCATGCTGGCACTGATAAGGAGGAAGGAAGAGAATCGATTTGGATTGGGGATCCTCACTGAGTGATACTGAAAAAGTAATCAGTTTGTATAAGCCTGATTTTCCTTATCTTTAAAATGAAACAAAGATTGCCTATTTGTTATAAAGATTAAATGTAGTACACATAGAAATGAGGGCTGGCCAGGTGGCGCTAGTGGTAAAGAACTCACCTGCCAACGCAGGAGAAATAAGAGAAAATCGTGTCATGCATGAAACACATTGTATGTACTTAGGGAATGTTACTTTCCTTTTTAAAAATCATCTTTCTCACTTCCCTTTAACCAGCCTTCAATTCCATAAACAATTTTACTCTTACTTTATGGAAAAGCTTCAACCAAAGGGCGGCAAAAAGCGGTTGAGGTTCTATGCTTGATAGGATTAGGGTGGAGTGATATTGCCAGGAAAATTCTGTTGGGGAGAAAGAACCCCTGACATAATGAGCCCTTCCAGGTCCTGCAGGGAACATGATTCCTCCGGGTTGCTGAGTGGCTCTTCTGTGAACCATGCAGTCTGGAGAAGGACTCAGGGAAGACTCGTGGATGTATAAGGAGAGAAAGGCTTTTTTTTTTTTTAGGGGAAGTGCAGACAATTTAATATTACTGGGACATAATGTGCAAGGAAAGGAAGAGAAGGACCTGAGCAGAAAACAAGGACTGGATCAGAGAAACTTACATATGGTGAGTCATCGGAGGATTTTAAAAACTCCAGAGTGATGTGATCAGGTTAGCAGTGAGATCATTCTGTCAGCAGCATGGGGGATGAATTGAAAGAAGGTGAGACTACAGACTTAAGATCGCCAGGGCCTGCCTTCAGACATCTACTGAGAAATGATGGGGCCCTGAACTAAGGTGTTGACGCAGGGAAAAAGCTGATCTGAAAGATGGTTTAGGCATTGAAATTGACAAATGATGATTGCCTGTCTGGGAAGTGAAACAAACCTGGCATCCAGATAACGCTCAGGGATCCAGTTTGGCCCTTTAGGCCAGCTGCCTCTGAGATCTCAAAGGCCCTTGCTCCCATAGCGTTCTTGCGAGTCCACTTTGGTGTGAGAAGTCATTGTTTCTGCAACAGTTCCACTGCATTCTTTTTTAGCTCACACTTACCTCATGCCTTGAATTATTCTTGTTTGTGCTAGCAGCATCTCCTCCCACTTGATTTTAAACTTGCCATGAAGCCCCAGTTTAATGCATCCATGAATCCCCCATAAGGCTGGTCAACTGTCTTAATTATGTGCCACTTGTCACTTGACTAAACAGGTACATTTGACATATGTCCCATGTCTTCTTCTAGGCCACTGATTAAATTGTTTCTAAAGACACTGGTCTCAGGAATGTCTCCTGTAGAATGCCATTTATGTCCCACTAGATGATTCTTCATTTTTCCATTTTCTGATTTCTTTCCCTTTCTTAATTTGATTCATCGCTCTGATCCCTAGACTGTTTTCTCCAAGCTCATTGACACCCAGGAGAAAAATGCAAAAATGTTAAATTCTATTTGGGATTAATTAAAACTGTTGTCACTTCCAGGTTCTTTACACATTGACACTTCTATGTCCTTGTGTGCTGTGTGCTAAGTTTATTCAGTGGTGTCCAACTCTTTGCGACCCAATAGACCGTAGCCCGGCAGGCTCCTCTGTCCATGGGGTTCTCCAGGCGTGAATACTGGAGTGGATTGCCATGCCCTCCTCCAGGAGATGTTCCCAACCCAGGAATAGAACCTGTGTCTCTTAAGCCTTCTGTATTGGCAGGCGAGTTCTTTACCACTGGTGCCACGTGGGAAGCCCTCTGTGACCTTGAAGGAGATGAATCAAGTTTCACTGTTTAGCTTTAAAGGTGCTGAGTGCAGGCTAGCACCTCCTTCAGGATACATGAATGTGCTTCCGTGAACCTTGCTTTACAGAATTCGGATTTGTGAAAAGCAAGCCTGCCAAGGTGCAATGGAAAGAATACTTCTTGACAGTGAGACAGAAAGCTTGGACTTCAGTGGTGGTTTGGCCACAGGCTATCTGTACAGCCCTGGGAAAGTCACTTCCCCATTTGGGCTTCAGTGTCCTCATCTGTAAAATCAAAGTGTTAGATTAGAGTTAAATAGAGCTGTCTAGAATTCAAATACTATTAGATATCTTAAAGTAGACTTGATAGCCCCAGGAGCATCTTATACTTGTAGGTATGCCTGGCCCTACAGAGCAGAGCAGGAAGCAAGGCAAGCCTGGCTGGCCCCAGGATCTAGAAGCAGAAGGGAATAAAGGGAGAAATAACCAAACCTAGGTCCAGAGGTTCCGGGGAAGCATGCCAGTTGAAAAGGCAAGGCACAGAATCCAAAGGGTATATAGTCTTAGAGAGCAGGTGGTCATCTAAACAGTCAGATGGCAAGGGGGGTAGGGGGGATTGTGGTCCCAGCAGGCAGACAGTAAAAGGCAAGGAGGGAACCCGGCAGCACGTAACGCTCAGGAGTCAGAGTCGTGGAAGTCTGTCAGGGATTAGCAGGGTCCTGGCCACCTGCCTGGGTTCATGGGCAGGGCAGAGATTAAAAAGGGAGAAAGGGGAGGGGAATAAACAGGAGCAAGACCCAGTTCCAGGCTTGGTCAGCCTGACATATTAGGCAGGTCTCCAAAAGGGAAATGCAGGCAGAGAGGAGCAAGACAGAAGGCGAGTTCTCAGAACTGGGCCACCAGGTGGGAGCTGAGTTGCAGAAGGCCAGTTATAAGAACTGGGGCAAAAGGGCGGAGCCGGAATAAGAGAAGGAAGGTTAATGCTGAAGCCTTGAGTTTTAGAATTTGGGAGACTGTGGGGTCTCTTCTAATCCACAGCTTTCAGGAAGCAGTGATTTCTCCTATCTGCCATCTTCTACGATTGACTAACAGCCTCCTTTTCCTTCCCCAGCCTCTCCCCTCCCATCTGTCTCTCTGTCCTCATCAGTTTCATTGAGGATGTACTGAATGCAAAGTAAGCAACGGAAAGGGACACTCTTGGGAAAGAGCTCTGGGGACGGGAAAATGGAAAATCACAAATTTGATAAATGCAGCAAATAAGTATGTGCAGGGCTTCCCTGCTGCTCAGACATAAAGAATCCACCTGCCAGTGCAGGAGATGCGGGTTCGATCCCTGGTCAGGAAGATCCCCTGGAGAAGGAAATGGCAAACCACTCCAGTACTCTTGCCTGGAAAATCCCATGGACGGAGGAGCCTGGCAGGCTACAGTCCATGGGGTCACAAAAGAGTCAGACACGACTGAGGAACTTCACTTTCACACCTTTCAGGTATGTGCAAAGTACAGGACGTGCTGAGCAGTTAGAAGCCAATCCCACCCAGAGAAAGTTAGGACCATGTCCCAGAGGAAGCAGTCTTTGAACAGAACCTGGAAGGACAGGTGGAGAGGTGGGAGATGGGCAGACTGGGCGGAGGGAACTGGCTTTGTGTGTGGATATGGAATGGACACGTTCAGGGAATATAAGGGGTTAAGTGTGGTGACTGCATGGGGCTGGGGTTGGATGTTCTCAGAGATCAATGAGGGAAGTATATGGGGGATTTTCCAAAAGCAAGTGTACTAGAGTTGATTACAAGGAAGATAACACTCTTGGCGGAAGAGAGGATAAGATGGAGCATGGTGGTAGCAAATGAGACCAACAAGGAGGCCATTACTCACGGTCCTGGCAAGAGCCAGCAGGGATGGAGCCAAGGCTATAGCAAAGGAGACGAGCAAACGCATCCAATCTAAGGAAAAGAAGCAAGAGGCCCACAAAGATGCAGCCAAAGGAAGTCATAAGCAGTTGCGAGGAGTCAAGGGCAAAAAATGAGGAAACGGGATTGAGTCGTTCCTTCAGTGCCACTGAGTGAAACCTCCTCTGTCTGGATGTTCAATACACCTTCATCAAGTTCCCAGTCTCCCTTCCTGGATTTTTTTTTTTCTCCTTAGTTCTCTCTAGTATTTATCATACCACATATTTTAATTATCTTGTCTTCTATCTCCTCGCAGTAGAAGGTAGCTCTCTGAGGGCAAAACTTGTCATTTAAGGTCACTCTTTTACCCTTATACCCTTTGCACTTAGGACGTATCCTCTGTGTGTGTGTGTGTGTGTGTGTGTGTGTGTGTGTGTAGATGTGTGTGCGCTTAGTCACTAAGTCCTGTCTGACTCTTCTTATGATTGCATGGACTGTAGCCCGCCAGGCTCCTCTGTCCATGGGATTCTCCAGGCAAGAATACTGGAGTAGGTTGCCATTTCCTTTTCCAGGGAATCTTCCCAAACTGGCGATTGAACCCACATCTCCTGCACTGGCAGCAATCTGCTGCTGCTGCTGCTGCTGCTAAGTGGCTTCAGTCGTGTCCGACTCTCTGCGACCCCTTAGACGGCAGCCCATCAGGCTCCAGTAGATAGTAAACACTGAATGAATGAAATCAAGGCACAAGCAGCCAAGGACCAAAACTTACAGCACAGAAAGACATACAGTCATAGGATATTTGACATTAGAGGAACCCTAGAGACCAGACTAGACACTTGATTTTACAGAAAGCAGAAGCGATTCTTACAAGGTTGCACACAGAGCATGTCAAGCGGAGATAATAGGAAGTGAAGGGTCTGCAAGTGTACGTGTCCTGGTCTCCCAGGGGCTGATTGACATGCAGCAGAGGAAGTAAGGGTGAAAGTGTTACAGCCTGGCTGTTGAAGACGCTGGACTACAGGTCATTCCTGATCTCACTAAACTGAACCTTGCCAACATCAAACAGAGAAACTGTTAGATTTCCTTTTGTAACTGAGACATACTGAAACAATTGTTTCTTCCCAGGACTTTGCTTATCCATTTTGTCCTTTGTTGTCCCTATTTGTAAATCTCTGTTCTCTATCCCACTCCCAACAACCCCCCATACACATCAAGCATTGTTACAGAATAAAGGAGCCTCTGAATTCGGGCATAATATATCAATACCTCATCTTGTCCACAGTATAATAGTATTTCTGTTTCCTTCCTGTTTTCTTTTCCCCTCAATATACATTAGCACTTGGTAAATATCAAACCATTTGGTCTCTAAAATGTGAATGGCAACATTTGGTTATTTTTTGTATCTAGAAATGTTAAAAGACTTTATTTTTTTCACCTATATTTATTTATTTATTTATTTATTTTTATGATTTATCTTAGTTAAGTTTTAATTTTTACTTTGTTTAACATTTAATAATTAAAATTAGTCTCTACTTAGGTATCTAAGTAACCCAAGAATTAAAGTAATTTCTTTTTTTTTAATTTTTATTTTTACTTTATTTTACTTTACATTATTGTTTTTGCCATACATTGACATGAATCCATCTCAGGTGTACATGAGTTCCCAATCCTGAACCCCCTCCACCTCCCACCTCATATCAGCTCTCTGGAAAAGACTTTAAAAGATGTGAGGATTTGAAAGTATGTGAAAAGTTAGATTGCTACTTAATTTTTCATCGATTTGTCCATTTGCTCTTTGTTTCTTTCACTGGTTTTAAGTCTTGTTCAGCGTGTATTTCCTTTGCATTTCCTAGCTATAAAGATTTGGATTTTTGGGAGTTCAAAACTAAATCAAGGAGTTTACAACCTGGTAAAGAGAAGATCAAGCAAAACCAAATTTTAATTATTTAATAAATATGTAGCTAATTTGTGTCCTCACTATTTATATTAAAGCCATTTAACAAATACTTGTCAATACCTGCATATCCAGTCACTGTATTAGAAAATGTGGATCCAGTGGGAAGTAAGACAAATGCAAGTGCCTGTCCTTGTAGAAATTACAGACTAGCTGAGGATAAACAAGAAGTGTGTGCTTCAGTGAAAAATTGTGTGAGGGGTGCTTGCTTTACCTTGGCAATAAGAGAAGCTTCTTCAAAGAGGTGGTATTTGAGTTGAACTCAAAAGAGTGAATAAAGATGGAACTAGGTAAGGAGGGGTGGACATGGGGAGAGGGAGTCAAGGTAGAGGGAACAGCATGCCCTGAGACAGGAAAGGCCTTTCTCACTAAAAGAGTAAAAGACCAGGATGGGTGAGAGCAGCAGGGGGGAAGTTAGACTGGAAAGTAGGACTGTGTGTTGTTATCACACTCGCAGCAATTGCGTAGAACCTTATAAACTACATCAGGGATTCTGCTCTTCTGCCTCAGGGTGATGGGAAATCAATAAAGGATATAAACACAGGAGAGGATGATAAAACTTTATATTTGGAGGACTGGACTGAGGCAAAAGTCAGTGGGATGGGAAAAATAAGGGATGCATGCATAATACAATAAAAATTCAAAACATCTCTTCCTCTGAGAACATTGAAGAAGTTATTAATGGAAGAGGTGCCTTTGGACCTGAGCCTTCAAGAAGGAAGAGGATGAATGTAGGAATAGGAACTGTGAATCATCAAGGACATTTTCAACAGAAGGCCAACCTGGGGGAGGTCAGGGAGGTGCAAAAGCACATGGGGAATGGCAAGGCAATGGTTCTGACTGGAGTATAGGACAGACACCTGAATTACGTGAGTGAGGAATAGATTGACAAGCAGAACAGAGGGTGGAAAGGTTCGAACACCCAACTATTTAAATTTTATTGTGTAATTAAGTGAGAATCATTGAAGGATTTGGCTTCTCTGGTGGCTCGGTGGTAAAGAATCCACCTGCAATGCAAGAGATGTGGGTTTGATCCCTGGGTAGGGAAGGTCCCCTGGAGGAGGGAATGGCAAGCCACTGCAGGATCCCTGCCTAAAGAATCCCATGGACAGAGGAGCCTGATGGGCTACTGTCCATGGGGTCACACAGAGTTGGACATGACTGTAGTGACCGACCGAGCATGCACGCACGTTGAAGGATCCCAAGCTGACAGTGCCTGATCATATCTGTTTTCAGATCATATGCTGTAATCACACAGCAAAGTGTAAGGGGGGTCGGAAAGAATAGAGGTTGGAGGGAATAAGAACAGTTGGGATCTAGCACAAAAGACTCGGCTGAAGCCAATGAAGGCTTGAATGAGGATGGTAGTAGGGGGGATGGAAAGGATGCGAAAAGTATGATGGAGGTAAAACAAACAGGACTGGATAACTGATTGGCTGCGAGAGAACGCGGAAGAGGTGTAAGAACTGCTTGGTGTTGTCAACACCTCATTTCATTTGATCTTCAGTGCAAAGTTTGAGGGAGGTGATACGTGCAGTGTCCTGGAATACAAACTGATTGCCGCGTGATCTCTTGCCCACATGCAGTGAACAGTTGTGCCACTATGTAGCAGTTTTTGGATGACTCCCAAATGAACTGAGTTTTAAATGTTAACCTACTAACAATTATCTCCATACCCTATTAGCAATCAACTGTACCATCTGTTCCTACCAATAAAAAATATCTTCTGGAAAAATGAGAATGGTGAAATATTAGATGTTAAAAAAATACAGAACTTAATTTTATAGCACTGCATACTCTGATTAAAAAAAATAGGGTGGGAAAGAATTTCCATTTTTGTTATATAAAGCTTATACTAAGACACATAAAATATATAAGAAGTTCTATGACTTACATTGCCCATTTTTTAAAAAATGAAAGACTAATCTTGAAATGATTCAAGATGAGAAGGCAGTGCTTCTCTGGAAAAGCTAGTGAAAAAATATCTGGACTTCAAATAGAACAAGAATTTCAAATTCATCTCTATTATTTTTAGAGATATAAGATATGTTTTCACTTAAGGTCTCTGGATCTTAGATTTCCTGTTTGTAAAATGAAGATACCAACACCTGCCCTGACTAAGTCATAGGTTTGTTATAAGGATCAAGTGACTTGATGTATGTGATTGATAATAATCACAATATCGGACCTAGCAAAAGACACTTCACCGTGAAAATTCAAATGTCACAGACCTGATCTGTGAGCCTCTAAACATGTATCATTGACCAACAGGGAAAAAGTGTTATATTAGATAATGAAGCTTGATCACTGGATTTTTCATTAGAATCCCCAAATAATGGTTATGTTATGTGTTACATCACAAAAGGGTGCTACACCTGTGTTGTGAAAATGATGGTTTTTAAAATATGGTCGTTGGACTAGCAAAACCACGGACTTATGAAAAATGCAAATGATCAGACTCTCCCTGGGCATATACTGTGTCAGAAACCCTGAGGGTGGTGTTCATAGTTTGGTGATTTAAAAGTCTCTTCAGGGAATTCTTATGAATATTAAGATTTGAGAACCACTGATACAGAGCTAAAAACCTGGACTCTATACTGAAGCTGAGTCAAATTTAAGCTCTGACCTTTAACCATGAAATGACCTTAAACTTCAGTTCAGTCACACAGTTGTTCTGACTCTTCACGAACCCATAGACTGCAGCATGCCAGGCCTCCCATTCCATCACCAAATCCTAGAGCCTACTCAAACTCATATCCATTGCATTGGTGATGCCACTCAACCATCTCATCCTCTGTCGTCCCCTTCTCCTCCTGCCTTCAACCTTTCCCAGCATCAGGGTCTTTTCCAATGAGTCAGTTCTTCACATCAGGTGGCCAAAGTACTGGAGTTTCAGCTTCAGCATCAGTCCTTCCAATGAATATTCAGGACTGATTTCCTCTAAGATTGACTGGTTGGATCTCCTTGCAGTCCAAGAGACTCTCAACAGTCTTCTCCAGCACCACAGTTCAATAGCATGAATTCTTTGGCCCTCAGCTTTCTTTATAGTCCAACTCTCACATCCATAAATGACTACTAGAAAAACCATAGCTTTTAGTAGACGGACCTTTGTTGGTAAAGTAATGTCTGCTTTTTAATATGCTGTCTAGGTTGGTGATAACTTTTCTTCCAGGGAGTAAGTATCTTGAACTTATTCTTTATCAATAACTGCCCCCAGAATTTCCTCACTGTGATAGGAGATTCAGAGGGATATAATAATATAGATGCATGTTATCCCTCCTAAATACTTAGTTGTTTTGCCTACATAAAACTTTTCTTTCTTTATTCCCCCTCCTCCTTTTTTTTTTGGAAAAATTTCTTGGATGAAAACAATGTTCAAAGAATTGAGTTTTTTGTTAAGCTATTGGACCACAGGGAGAAATGGCTTATCTGAAAATTTATCTAGGAAAAAACAAGGGCTTTTTGGGGGGCATTTAAAACATAATTTTCAAAGTATATAGGCTGCTCTGTAGATATATATAATTTATGCTTTCAAAATTCTTATTAGTTCCTGTATCTTATGAAAGTTCTTCTGCTTCAGTCATATCAAACAGCTGCTGTGAAAATGATGTGAGTTCTCTTTAAGGGTGTATTGATAGCAGTTAAGTGTAGCAGTTATTTGAGGGCACCACCTAAAATGACTGCTGCTAAGCATAAGATTAAGACAGGGGGGCAGGTCAGAGTCTAGTACACTTTATTCTTCTGCTAGAAATGAGCTCCGTAGATGTTTATGTTAAGAACTAAACTATTTAAGAGTACCAAAGAAATTTTCAATGAAGCCTCTTAGACAAGGAGGCCCAAGGAGATTGTTCTATTCAACAGCTATTTATAGAGTACCTACCAGGTATTAGGCACTCTTCTAAGTGCTGGACAAACAAAAGTGAGCAAAGCAGAAGCAGTTCTTGTCCTCACTGAAGGAACAGCATAGCAGGAAGAAGGACATTAAACAAATGATCACAAAAATAGGTACATAATTATTAGTTATGATAAGTTCTTAAAAAAAATGTACAGGGCGTTTTGAAAGCATGCAATAGGAGGATCCATAAGTCTTTGCCCTTGAAGAGCTTACAACCTTCTTTAATATGCATTGCATCTTTTATGCTTGAAGTAGGACAGATTGACCAGAGTTTTAGCTACTAAATAACTGTCCTGCTGCCTGACCTTAGGAAAATTACTTAAACTCATCAGGATTCAGTTTTCTCAACCATAGAATGGAACAGAAATGCCAGCCTGGTAGGGTTGTGACGAGGATTAAATTAAAGGACAAAAGAGAACTGTGTGTGCTTGGCACATAGTAAGTAGCTCCGTGAGGGTTAAGTATGCTAAACAGGAGGAGGAGGACGTGCTGGGGGGGTGACGCGCTGATGATGCGGTAGGCGTTGGGAGCGGGCAAAGTTAGTACTTAACATTCTGTACTCTTAGCACTCAGGGTAATATCTGTTCTCAGAGGGGAGCAAATTACACGGGTCTCCCCTGGCGGCTCAGATGGTAGAGTCTGCCTGCAGTGCAGGAGACCCGAGTTGGATCCCTGGGTTGGGAAGCTCCCCTGCAGAAGGAAATCCACTGCAGTATTCTGGCCTGGAGAATTCCATGGACAGAGGAGCCTGGTGGGCTACAGTCCAGGAGGTCACAAAGAGCTGGACATGACTGAGCGACTAACCCTTTCACTGTCACAGGTATATGTGTGTGTGTACACATATAGACTATAGTGAAAATATTATAACAAATCTTTAAAGAGTCTTTAAATACACACACACACACAATATCTAAAATCCTCTGCCTAGTCTACTTTTTGACTGTGTGCTGACAGAGTCCAGGGTTTTAACAAGAACGAATAAAAGGGAAATGATTTCAATTCTGGTCTGCTCTTTTGATGATAAAGCAGTGGTGAGCCTCAGTTTTCTAAGATAACTATCAATGAAGGATTTGGAGAGGAGGGCTTCCTTGTGAGAGTGGACACAGAAGCATAAGAAGACACATCAGGTAAACTCACTACCAGGATAGTGGCAAAGTAAAAGGGGGAAGCAGATTGAAGCCTGCAGTCCTTGCTTCCAGTCCTGTCTCTACCATTCCAGGAAGCTGTGTGGTCTAAATCATCTCCATGAGCCATCATCTTCTTTTGCAAAATAGGAATGAAACTCGCCATATTGAGTCAGTAAATTTCATGTTTACTTTATGAGGTACACCTATTTTAGGTAGACCTAGTATCTTATAAGGATGGTTAGTATTGAACAAGATGATACACGTGAACTTTCTTTTAAAGTAGTACATAAGCCTAAAATTATTTTTCACAATACTGTTACCCTCATTTGGACTTTATACTTTTACATGTAAATTTCCTGTCTTCCACAAAGCTGTGTATAACCCCTTGAGTGTCAGCAGAATGCCATATCTGTTTTACTGTCTCCAAAATAGCTGCATGCCTGCATGCTAAGTCGCTTCAGTTGTGTCCACCAGGCTCCTCTGTCCATGGGATTGTCTAGGCAAGAATACTCCAGTGGATTGCCATGTCCTCCTCTAGGGATCTTCCTGACCCAGGAATCTAACTCATGTCTTGTGGGTCTCCTGTACTGGCAAGTGGTCCTTTTCTCTCTCTCTTTTTTTTTTTCCATCACTGGTGCCATCTGAAAAGCACCCAAAATAAGTGAGCAAAGCAGAATTTTCAAGCACGTATTGACTGAGCTGTAGAGGATTTATCACACCTGAAGAGAGCAGAAAAGTTGCTTGGAGAGAAGGCGCACAGTAGTTCCAGTGGTGGCATGGTCGCAAACCAAACTAGCTGGCTTCCATAGATAAGCACACAGCCCTGTGTGGGTGGCCAGGCCTGTGGAGAAAGTCATCAGGCTATCAGGGAGGCCAAACTTCAGGCAAAGGCAAGCACCTTGGACACTCACAGAATCGCAAAACTCTCCACTGGCTGGTGTTCACTAAATGAACTTCTATATGGAGTTCAAGAAAGGACAAAGATGTCATCATGGCTCCTACCCTCAAAAAGTCTACCATCCAGTAGGTAAGGAGAGAAAGATGCATGCAGTACAGTTTGAGAAGCTCCGATATGGGATTATCCATGAAGTGGCAACCCTAGTCCAGCATTCTGGCTAGGAAAATTGCATGACAGAAGGTGTGGTGGGCTATAGCCCATGGGGTCACAAAGAGTCAGACAGGACCCAGTGACTAAGGAACTAAAATAAAAGAGTGGGAGGTTAGAAAGGAGACCCCTCCCCTGCCCCTCGCTCCCTGCCAGACAAGGACGGGTTCTTGTGGAGGGGTGAAGCTTCAGTACAAGAGGAGGGGCACCAGTCAGGGCGCTGAAAGAGAGAAGGGCTTTCCAGGCGTTTTCAGTCCCTGCTTTCAGGTGGTGAACAGCCTAAGGGAGGTTCAGGTTCTGAAAAAAAAGATCATAGATCATGTCCATCATGAGTTAAAGTAATGAATAATAACTCAAACCTGAATTTATTTACATTTTTATTGACTGAGTATTCTGAAGTAAATACGCTAAGCACATATGTGAAAAGATATGCAGATCATTCTCTGGAAAAATAAATGAGAAATTCAAAAGTGGTTACCTGTTGGGGTGGGGCAGAATTGGATGGATATGGATTTGGGTAGGATGGGTGTAAGAATATAAGGTGTAATTCTTCATACGTTGTTTTGATATTTTTATTCATGTGAATCTATGACCTACTTTTTTTTTTTTAATTAATTTTTATTTTTTAGTTTGTTTTGCTTTACAATACTGTATTCGTTTTGTTACACATTGATATGAATTAGCCATGAGTGTACATGAACTCCCAATCCCGACCCCCTCCCCACCCTCCCGCCCCACACCCTCTCTTCTTGTTTAAGCCAAGAGATGTGTATCCCGCGTGAGAGACATAATTGAGACCCCAATTACTTAATTTGTTAGTGGTTCCTCTCTCTCTATGCATGCCAGCCCTAATTTATTCTTTATCTATAATATGCATATTAAAAGGTGAAAATGTGAAGCTGTAACTGAGAAAGTGTCATAGAGTTATGGAAATGAGTTCACTGTAGGAGTCTAAACACAAAATAAAAACCAGCACTTAAAGCGACTTCTTTACTGAGTGTTTTGAGTCAGCAGTAATTCTGGGTATAGAACACGTATTGTGCTTCATAAATTGGGCTGACCCAGAATATTGCAGCTGATGCTACAACATAAATCATACAGACTCTTATTTTGCACAATAAGAATTGTGTAAACTCACTGCCAGCTCCATCCCTCACTGGAGTGGGGATAATGTTTGTGGGTTATTTGCTTTGATTTACCTTTGCTTCAGCCTAAAACATCTGGGAATATCAGCAGCGTTGGACTGCTTAACATACCCTAAAAATGAAGATATGAAAACTTTTAATCAACAATACACATTGCAAATGTGTATATTGCAGGTCTTTATTAAGGTTGTGTGTGTGTGTTAGCTACTCAGTCGTGTCCAATTCTTTCTGACTCAATGGTCTGTTAATGGAATTCTCTAGGCAAGAAGACTGGAGTGGGTTGCCATTCCATTCTCCAGAGGATCTTCCTGACCCAGGGATCAAACCAAGGTCTTCTGCATTGAAGGCAGATTCTTTACTATCTGAGCAACCATAGAGTGTCTTAAAATTTCTCATTCCTGTTGGTTCCTGGTTTGAAGGATGAAAGTGGATAGGGATTAGCAGTCTTTCCTGGGTTGCAGGCCATATTAATCCTCCAATAGCTTATTTCCAATCCTTCCTAGGTGGTGCTAGTGGTCAAGAACCCACCTGCCAGCTCAGGTTAGATGTAAGAGACATGAGTTAGATCCCTGGGTTGGGGAGACACCTGGAGGGAGGGATGGCCACCCACTCCAATATCCTTGCCTGGAGAATCCCATGGACAGAGGAGCTGGGCAAGCTGCAGTCCATAGGGTTGTAAAGAGCAGAACATGACTGAAGTGATTTGCACGCATAAGATTGCTGGCTTGAGCAATAATAATAATAATCTCTTTTTTTCTATAGTACCACTAGTATCTGTCTCCTCCTCCTCCTGTTCTTTGACTCTTTTTGCCCTCTGCTTTTTTCCTTGTTCTCCCATACCTCTGGTTCTGTTCACAGGCTTTCTTTTTTAAGAGCTTTCAAGCATACTGCTTGGTTGACACTCCCTCTGCAGGTGATCTGATGAATCCACTATGATTACCCTGGCACAGTTGATCCCTTTTATTTCTGATGTCACCAAAGCTCTTTTTATCATCTGGTTGAAAAAGCTATAGGAAGAGGGAAAGGGAAACTTTCATGTCTGAGCCATCCTAAGCAGCAGTAGCACTTAGATTCCCAGAGTCTTATTTTTTTTTTAATATAATTCATTGTTATAAAAATAAAGTATCATGAAGAAAGAATTCATGTATAATTGATTTTTGCATCAAAGCAAATTATGGTTCATTTGTCTCAGGTGAAAACAGAACCATTGTTAATTTTCATGTCCTGACTAAAATGTTTTCTTCTAGACTCAGTTCAGTTGCTCAGTCACGTCTGACTCTGCGACCCCATGAATCTCAGCACGCCAGGCTTCCCTGTCCATCACCAACTCCCACAGTTCACTCAAACTCATGTCCATCAAGTCGGTGATGTCATCCAGCTATCTCATCCTCTGTCGTCCCCTTCTCATCCTGCCCCCAGTCCCTCCCAGCATCAGGGTCTTTTCCAATGAGTCAACTCTTCACATGAGGTGGCCAAAGTACTGGAGCTTCAGCTTTAGCATCATTCCTTCCAAAGAACACCCAGGGCTGATCTCCTTCAGAATGGACTGGTTGGATCTCCTTGCAGTCCAGGGGACTGTCAAGAGTCTTCTCCAACACCACAGCTGTAGACTAGTAGTTATATGACTTTCAAAAACCTAGTAATAAGCCTGAGTCTTTAAAAATAGAGGAGAAGTTGAAAATGTTGGCATGCCATTAGTGGCTTTAATGAATGCATTTTCTCATGGTTAGAAGGTAGTATATGAGGCAGGGGAAGTGAAGTGAAATGAAGTTGGTTAGTCGTGTCTGACTCTTTGCGACCTGATGGACTGTAGCCCTTCAAGGCACCTCTGTCCATGGAATTTTCCAAGCAAGGGTACTGGAGCAGGTTGCCATTTCCTTCTCCAGCAGATCTTCCCAAGCCAGGGATCGATCCCAGATCTCCCGCATTGCAGGCAGATGCTTTACCATCTGAGCCACTAGGAACTCCTTTAACAATGGTGTCTTAATGCAGCGCAGTCCTGTAGCTCTCATATCAGTGTTCCACACAGTTGGTGGTGGAGCTCTGGACCACAGAGCCCTGCTCCTTCTGCCTTAGTCAGTGCCACCTTCGTCACTTGACTTCCAAGACTGTCAAGGATTCAATAATAGAAAAAGAGGGCTTGGGGAATTGCATAAGAGGTTTTATAGCAAGGCCTTAGGCTGGCCCACGTCACCTCTGCCCACATTCCCCTGGACGGAACACAGGCAGTGGCACCGATGGAATAACAAGGAAGGCAGGGAGAGGTCATCATCTCGTTGATCTCGGAAAGAAGAAAGCAATTTGGTGAATACCTAAGAGTGTCTCATTAAACATTTATGATTTATAATGATTATTTCATAATTTATTAACATAGTTCCCATCCCTTTTTCCTGTTTCAAAAGAAGTCTCCCTCAAGAAGCTCTAATAAAGAGAGTCAGTATATATACAGTTAAAAGCACAGACCTTGGAGTCATGTCAACTTCAGTACAATGTTTTCTTCTGTTGACCTTTTGCCTTCTCTGAGGTCTTTTTCTTTATTCTCGAATTTTCTCATTCAATAGCTGGGAACCAAGATACCTAACAAGAAGATGCCATGAGGCTAAAATGAGATAATGTATGGAAAATAGGAAATCATCAATAAAGGTAATGTTATTATTTGTAATGTTAGTAAAAAATAGAAAAATATTAATACAGGAGACATTTTCAATTAAACTTCCTTCGGTCCTTCACAGTTAGGGCATTTTCTTTCATTCACACCACATTTTTGCTCCCAAACTCTTGAGCTATCCTCAGAAAAGATGTTCTGCACTCAGAGAGTAAGGGCGCTGGGTGAGGAGAGGAATGCTCCTAGTTCGCAGACTTTACGGCTCTTTCATTCTGTGGGGCTAGGGGTTTCTAGCTGCCCCATCCATGGGAATGTGATGACTGTTGTCCCAGTGGCATTAAGGATGACTCACCAGAGAGCTTGTTTTCACCAGCTCTCTCATACTCATCTGTACTGGGGAGGAGTCCCGTTTGTACTTCTTCGGCAGAATGGCTGACTGAGGTTTTTCTCTCCCTAATTTCTGTGAAGTGCACTTTCTCCTTGATGTATGTACATAAATCAAAGACATTTGCAAAACAAGTAAAATATTAAGTCTAAGGCTCAAGTGAATTGATCACAATTAAATGAAAGAGTTCTCAGTCCGTGCCCATGTAAGAAAGCAAGTGTGTCATTGGGTATAGGATATTTCTCTCCTGTGGTTAAAAATGAAACCAGAGTCCAATTCCAACATTTACTTATCCTAAGCATCTTTTATGAGAACTTTCTCTGAAGAGATACGGTGAAAGACTCTTGTCGGTAATGTTTTAAATTTTGCAACAAAAGCAGCAATGAAGATATTTAGCTTTTGTAAACTTAGTACTTTGAATTATTCAAGTCCTTCCTAGGAGCTCTTCACTTAGCTGAGAGAAATTTTATGGGGAAAAAAAATGGAACTGTAAGTGAAATATATTTTCATTCTGGTTTATAAGTAGGATGATTAAAGCATTAAGTAAATACATTGCTCACATCACATGGTAGAATGTCAGTGGCCAAGAAGAACTCAGATCTCTTAATTTCCAGGTCCATATGCTATATTAAAACAATTTGTGTTTTATTAGCCCTCTTATTGTTTGAGACTCCTAAACATTATAGGAGAATATGTGAAAGATTATTTAGTCTAGTTCAATACCCTTGGGCGGCTGAATGATTAAATAATTCAAAACAGGAATTTTTGTTTTGGTAATATGTGGATTAGGTTATTTGGACCATCTTTACTTTCAGATCACAACTAAAAATGTTGGATATATTAAATTTAAAAAAATAAGTAAACAAAACTTTTTAAAATTACTAGACAACAAACAAGATAATGAACAATTATCAGGCAGAAACCAAAGTGAAGGCAGGAGCCTAGAGGGTTGGTTTTGAACTGAAAGCCACTTCTTCCCTGAAGGAATTTGCTGAACCAAGTGAACGTGAACTTTAAGACTGATCTACAAAGACTCCTGGACGATCCAATGGACAGAGGAGCCCGATAGGCTACAGTCCATGGGGTCGCAAAGAGTCGGACATGACTGAGCAACTTCACTTTCATAAAGACTCCAGATTGAAGTTGTAAGGTATAACTTTTAAAATACTTATCCTCGCTGTTTAAATTAATTGGAGACAAGCTTGAGTAAACAGTACAGAAAACTGTAAAAAGCTGTCCTAGCAGATATGAAGAAAAGAACTTCAATAAAGGAAGCAAAATCGAAATGAAAGACAAAGTTGAGAAAATGTAACAGCAGATTAGTCAAAGCTGGAGAAACAATGAGTAAACTAGAAGACAGTTTAGAAGAAATTATCCAGCATGCAGAGAGACAAAGAGTTGGGAAATATGAGTAGCTAAGAGACATTGAAGATAATTGAGAAGGACTGATCAGTATTTAATAGAAGCTGCAGAACGAGAAGATATATAGAGTGTGTCAGAGTCAATACTTGAAAAGATAAATGTCCAAGAATTTTCTGGAATTGATAAAATGCACTGATACGCATATTTAAAGGTGACTCATGAATATCAAAGAATTTATAAAGTCTGTGCCAGAGGAAATGCATGGTGAAAATGCACAACACCAAAGATAATTAAAAATATATATATATATGATTATAAAAGGATATCTTAATATAGCTGAGGAGGAAAGACAATGTATTTCCCAGCATATATTGAGACCATACCATAACTCTCATTCCACAGTTTTATCTTTAAAAATAAAGGCTAAATAAAGACATTTCTGTAAAACAGAACTTGAGTTTGTTACCAGCAGGCCCTCATAAAGGGTTTCCTAAAAATGCCCTTAGGAAGAAGGAAAGTGATCGTTGATTGAAAATCCAAATTGCTGAAAGAAGCGTAAACCAAGTACTATATGTGTAAGTTAATCGAAATGAACATCCATTTAAAAAAAAAAAAATAATGCTTTGTGGAATAAAAAAAATAGGACCAAGTCAAAATATAAGAAAAATAATATGTTAATTATAATTAATTATATTAATTATATATTATTAATATATTTGTAGTAAAGATATGGAATAAGTTTAGATTTTAATAAGTACGTTATTTCAAGGATCACCACTAAAAATAAAAATAAGAGAAAAATAAATAACATGATTTAAAAAATCAAATGGCAAAATGGCAAAAAATAATTATCAAACTAGGAAACAAGTGGGAAAAATCAGAAGCAAAAGTAAGAATATCACTAGAAAGCCAGATATGTCACTAATTATATTAAATGTTGGTGAAACAACTGCTACAGGAACCAGGTAACTGAGTGTCACAACATAATGGGACAAAAAGTAGATAAGTTGCCCAAGGAATACATTTTGTGTGGTTCTGTTTCCGTGTAGTTCAAAATAGGTAAAACTCTACTGTCCAATAATTCAGGGTGATAAAATCTGTAAAGAATAAGGAAACAACTACTGCAAAAACCGGAATAGTGGTTACCTATAAGCATTCAGAAAGGGAAGTATTTGGGGAGTGGCACTTTATTTAATTGTTCCTTAAACTGTTCATATATGTTTTTATAGACTTTTCTACAAATATGTTTTATGTACATATTTCTTTCAGTAAGAATGTTTCTAGAAAGTACACAAATATATGAATGATTTTGTATGCATCTTCACTATGTAAGCAGTTCCTTGTGTTTCCTTATTTTTTTGAGCAGACTCCCAGAAATAGAGATCCATGGATCAAAGATACTAATGTTTTTAGCATCATAATGAACAGTGACTCAAAACCACTTCTGTCTGACTTTTGGCCCTTTTCTTGGAGTACACATTACTTCCCACATATTGTTATTTTCCCAAAATTTTATGTCCTCTTCCATTGTTACCTACGAAAAAGTTTATGTCTCCTTTATCTGTACGAGTACCAAGGCCTTTCTCTTTGCACCAACACTATCACTTAAAATAGCCATCTTCTAGTTAACATAGTAGGCAATTGCTTTTTGTATTTCCAAGAGTACTTATGCTGTGTTAAAAATATAGGTTATCATTATAATTATAAGAAAGTATGGTAGAGGAGCTAAGAATGTAGCCTCTGACCCAAAACTGCCCAAATCAGTATCCTGTGTTTTCCAACAGAAGTTGTGGAATCATGGCCAAGGTATTTTACCTGTCTCTGTTTCTTCATCTGTGAAATGAGAACAATAACAGAATCTATCCTGTGGGATTGGTGGGAGGATTAAAGGTAAACTGTTTCAAACGATGTCTAGCACCCACTAGATAATATATGTTTGCAAAGACTTTATGATTGCACAAAGGAAATGGCAACCCACTCCAGTATGAAAAATAGAACAAAATGAATTTGACCTCAGCACAAAGCACATCCCTTGTGACATTATATCTATAATTAGTAAAATATGATATGGCCAATGTAAAAGCCAAGTATAAACCTGCCCCTTCAGTAATATTGATTGACTTATCTCCTAGACATTTCTTGTGCCCTAAGGAGCTGTAGTGTTTAGCACTGACGAAGGGGAAAGAGTATCAATCAGAGAGAGATCCAGAGTGACTATAGAGACTCATTTAATTCAATAATGAACTACTGAGCTACACTCCTGGCCCTGCAGTAGGCGCTTGGAATACTGTATTGCGTAAGGCACTGCACGCTAGCAGGACAGGAAAACAAACACTGAGTCATTGGAAGAATAACCCAAGGTGCAGGTTGATTCCAGGCATAGTCTTAAGACATCAAGAAGAGCTTTCCAGAAAAAAATGGTCAACAGCACCTACCAGTGTACAAACCTCTGTAGATAGACCATTTCATCATTGATTCTTCACAAAGACCCTATTACATAGATACCCAATCCCTATTTTAGAGGTAGGGAACCTGAGATTCAGATAGAATGACTGGCTAGATGGGATTATTTCCAGAAATGGACCGCGATTCTCATGCAATGAAAAACCCCCTTAGATGGCACTTCCCTTGTCTCTGTTCTGCCTTAGCGCACAGAATCTAGAATCCACGGTGAGCCAAATTCTGGCCCACCAAACCATAAACAGCAAACAACTGCTTCAGCTTTTTTAAAGCATTAACAGGAAATCCCAAGCTAAATTTAAATTGGGCTTTTAGAAAGGTACAATTCAAGGAAAAATAATCAAGATCCAGTTTTGTTTGCCTTTCATTAAGAAGTCTCAGAATACAAAGCAGCTGTAGCGTCACTGTTAAATGCTCAGGAAGTATTCAGACAAATTCACACCTCTGGTGGCATTCTACCGTTGGTCTGTTTTAGAGCTTGTTACCTTGTACTTATGCTTAAATTCATTTGTTTTTAAGTCATTCTGAGAAATATATTGACATTTTTGTTAAAATAAAATATAAACACTACTCATATAAAAGATAAAATACCAGATCGTTTGAACTGGGTTATGTGTAAAAATAAAACTAGGCTATCTTGAAGGGTGGTTTCACCTATTCATCTCCTTCTTTAAGTGGGTAACTGTTGCCATTCATTCCTTATGTATCCTTTCGGCATTTCTTTAATTCACTCAGGTATTTCAGATTTAATCCTTTTTACTGAAGGGTAGACCTGGGTTCACGGAGAAGGCAATGGCAACCCACTCCAGTAATCTTGCCTGGAAAATCCCATAGATGGGGGAGCCTGGTAGGCTGCAGTCCATGGGGTTGCTAAGAGTCGGACACGACTGAGCGACTTCACTTTCACTTTTCACTTTCATCCATTGGAGAAGGAAATGGCACCCAGTCCAATGTTCTTGTCTGGAGAATCCCAGGGACAGCAGAGCCTGGTTGGTGGGCTGCCGTCTATGGGGTCGCACAGAGTCAGACACGACTGAAGTGACGTAGCAGACCTGGGTTCAATCCCTGGGTTGGGAAGATCCCCTGGAGAAGGAAATGGCAACCCACTCCAGTACTCTTGCCTTGAAAATCCCATGGACAGAGGAGCTGGTGCAGGCTACTATCCATGGGGTCGCAAAGAGTCGGGCACGACTGAGCGACTTCACTTCACTCACCATGATATGCATGCCTGTCTACACTTCATTTTTTTCACTTGATGTGTCTTCAAGATCTTCCCATATTAGGACTTCTTTTGAGGCCTTTCCAACATAACTCATTAACTAGTTCCCAGTTGATAAGTATTTGGATGTTCTAGTCTTTTGTTCTTAACAACTAAACCTGGTGACATCAGTGTTCCCTGAATATTTTGAGTGCTTCTAAATTACTAGCCTTGTGTGTGTGATTAGGATGGGGATATGTGTTTATAGCCAGTGAGATGAGGGTAGAGTGAATATAAGCCATCTCCAGGCCTGAACCTTAAAACTATTCTGTGTATGGCACAAGCAACAAAGATTCTGCATATGATACAAGTGGCAAACAATTTGCCTGCAGTGCAGGTGCAGGAAATGAGGGTTCCATCCCTGGGTCAGGAAGCTCCCCTGGAGGAGGACATGGCAACCCACTCCAGTGTTCTGGCCTGGAGAATCCCAGGGACAGAGGATCGTGGCGGGCTACAGTCCATGGGGTCACAAAGAGTCAGACACGCCTGAGCAGGCACAGATGCACACGCGCTGTCTTCTCGTGTAAAGGCCTCTTGGAGATCACGTGTTGCAGATGGTATCATTGTAAGATGGCGCAGGGCTGCCCCGCTGGCGTCTGACTGTGCTGTGACTGAGAAACAAACTGTTACCATGCTCGGCCCCTGAGACGCTGTGGTCACAGCATCACCTACTGCTTTTTTTTTTTTTTTTTTTTTTTTTAAATCAAACCTATCTCTTCACATGTGTACAAATGTAGTTTTGAAATAATTTCCCAAAGTGAAATTTCAACTTTGGCTTCTCATGATCTCTAAGACTAGGTTTTCATGAGACCCTCTAACTCATCCCACTGCTTCTCACCTCCAACCCTGGCTTCACATCCACGCTGACACTGCTCTGGTTTAGGCCCTTCCTGTTTACCACCTGGCAGCGTGCTAATCTTGAACTTTAGCTGTCTGTTCACATCACTGCCAGATTAACCTTTCCCTCTGTTCTTAAAACTCATACATTTTCCCCTGACCCTTAAAAAAAACCCTTTATAGGTTACCAACTGCCTCCAGGATCAGTTTTAGATTTTTTTAGCCTGACATTCAAGCCTGCCCACACCAACATGTAGAAGATAGTTACTAGTACAGTCTCTGGAGAAGGTATTCAGGAAATGCTGGTAGCTATTATATCTTATAGCCTACAGTGAAACATGTGTGTGTTCAGTCACTTAGCTGTGTCTGACTCTTTGCAATCCCATGGGCTGTAGCCCACCGAGCTCCTCTGTCCATGGGATTTTTCAACCAAGACTAATGGACTGAGTCGCCATCCAGGGGACCTTCCTAACCCAGAACTCGAACCAGTGTCTCCTGCATCTCCTGAACTGGCAGGCAGATGCTTGGCCACTGGGCCACCTGGAAAGCCCACAGTGAAACATACCATGGATATAGCTGACATTCAATTCATAATTGTTGACTCATGGGCTCTGTGAGGGAGAATTCCTGTAAGTTACACACCATAGGATTCCTTGATTTTTTTTTTTCTCTAACAGCTTGGTTTTAAGACTCATCTCTGAGGGTGTTGCTTAATCAGAGAATTGGATGGCAAGGCCGCAGAAAAGTAGCTCATACAATTTTAAGTTAAACATCCAGGGAAGCATTCCTTTGTAACTGGGATGGATTATGCGATAGTATGTATGTCATCCAAGCATGATTGCACCACTTAAGGCAATATTAAAAACAATACATCACTGAATATTCACATAAACATCTATACCTGAATGCTGCCGCTAACTCATAATCAAGTTGGAATAGCTTTTCTTCAGCATTTTCTACCATAACAATCCAAGATATAGTTATTTGCATGTTGTTACCTCATGCATTTGAAGTGAGTCCATATATAATCTTAAGTGTTTAAGAATGTTCATGAGTTGAATATGATATTCAAGAGCTAGCTGCATTTCTATAACATAGAAATTTTGAAGTACAAGTTTATTTCTGTTGATAAAGACTAGATACTTATTCAAAAAAGAAAAAATATTCAAAAATGTTGGTTATTTTTCACATCTACTTAAGTGAAACAAATGTGTGAAATTTTTCTGGAGGAGAAATCCAGTTGTCTTGGAATTTATGAAGAGCTAAAAAATGAAAATAAGATCTTGTCATGCTTAAACTGCAAAGGCTATGAAAACAAATCAGCTCTAAATTTCTTTAAATTTTGTTCCACTGTGAACGAGACTCATCCTGAAGAAGCAAACAACATCTAGGGCACGCCAGATATAAAACAATACATATCAAATAACATATTTTTATTTATGTTACATGTAAAAAATATGAATTCATCATTTTGTTACTGATTTGAGACAGGTTTTTTTTTTTTTGTGGTGGTTCAATCTAATAACAGAAATAAAAGTCAATCTCTCTCACTTATTTGGTAGTAATTTCACATTTGTCTCTGGTTTCCAAACTGTGCCAAGTATTCAAATCCTGAAATCTCCTTTAGCAGTTAGTCAGGCTACAAACTTTAAGCGACACAAAGAAATAATATACAATGCCATACTGTTTGTATTGGGCTTTGCAGAGGAAATTTTAAGAACATAAGCAGGTTCATATCAAATTATTTGGGCTTCCCTGGTGGCTCAGATGGTTAAGAATCCTCCTGCAATGATGGAGCCTGGATTGGATCCCTGGGTTGGGAAGACCCCTGGAGGAGGGCATGACAACCCACTCCAGTATTCTTGCCTGCAGAATATCCATGGACAGAGGAGCCTGGTGGGCTACAGTCCAGGGGTCACAAAGAGTCAGTCACAGCCGAGCGACACAGCACAGCACATGAAATTACTCCCCCGGCAACGTTAGCTATAGAGATGCCCATGGTGCTATTTTGTACTTTGCAAAAAAACAAACTGCAAGTAGGGAACTCATGTTCTTTCACAAAGACTTTTAGAAGCAGTGACCTAGACCACGTGAAAGCTATGGAAATTGAAGCACCTATATCATAGAAGCAAACTCTGTCTCTAAATATTTCAGTGGAAAAAGCAGAATCCTTGGGAGTCTAAAAATGGCATCAGGAATTTTTATGTTATTAGCATAAAGAGGGATACACATTTAAGTAAAAGCAAGACTGACTTTATTATGATTATTAGTAATTATTTCTGTAATAACAAAACAAATGACTTCTAAATATTCTTGCTCCCAATTCCTGACATCCTTCTTCATTTTCACCTACTTTTCATTTCTTGCTCCTTTCCTTTCATTCTTACCTTGTATCACACATGGCTTTATTGTGAGGTTTGCTTTCCTTTGTCTTCCTTTTCTAGTTGCCACGAATGGGTTCTAAACCATGAAATTTCTGGAAACACAGGTTATTGAAATAATTGCAACCTACAGTGTGTAGCTTTTACATTTTAAATAAATTTTGTTTTGTTCAGTTGCTCAGTCATGTCTGACTCTGTGATCCCATTGGCTGCAGCACGCCAGGCTTCCCTGTCCTTGATTATCTCCTGGAGCTTGCTCAAATTCATGTTCTTTGAGTTGGTGATGCCATCCAGCAATCTCATCCTCTGTCGTCCCCTTCTCCTGTTGCCCTCAGTCTTTCCCAGCATCAGGGTCTTTTCCAATGAGTCGGCTCTTCGCATATCAGCTGGTCAAAGTATTGGCGCTTCAGCATCAGTCCTTCCAAAGAATACTGAGGACTGATTTCCTTTAGGATTGTCTGGTTTGATCTCCTTGCAGTCTAAGGGACTCTCAAGAGTCTTTTCCAACACCAACACGATAGTTCAAAAGCATCAATTCTTCAGCATTCAGCTTCTTTATGGTCCAACTCTCACATCCATACATGGTTACTAGAAAAACTGTAGCTTTGACTAGACGGACCTTTGTCCATAATGTCTCTGCTTTTTAATATGCTGCTTAGGTTTGTCACTGCAGATGGTTACTATAGTGATGAAATTAAAAGATGCTTGGTCCTTGGAAGAAAAGCTATGACCAACCTAGACAGCATATTAAAAAGCAGAGACATTACTTTGCCAAGAAAGGTCCATCTAGTCAAAGCTATGCTTTTACCAGTAGTCAGGTACGGATGTGAGAGCTGGATTATAAAGAAAGCTGAGCGCTAAAGAATTGATGCCTTTGAGCTGTGGTATTGGAGACGACTCTTGAGAATCCCCTGGACTACAAGGAGATCCAACCAGTCCATCCTAAAGGAAATCAGTCCTGAATATTCATTGGAAGGACTGATGTTGAAGCTGAAACTTTGGCCACTTGATATGAAGAACTGATTCCTTTGAAAAGACCCTGATGCTGGGAAAGATTGAATGTAGGAAGAGAAGGGGATGACAGAGGATGAGATGGTTGGATGGCATCACTGACTCAATGGACAAGAGCAAGCTCTGGGAGTTGGTGATGGACAGGGCCTGGCAAGCTGCAGTCCATGGGGTCACAAAGAGCCAGACATGACTGAGCAACTGAACTGAACTGAGGTTTATCATAGCTTTTCTTCCAGGAAGCAAGCATCTTTTAAGTTCATTTTAATAAATTAAGTGTCTATAAATTAAAAAGAAAAAGGTACCCTCTTTTCCATTACCTGCCTCTTCTGAAAACAGCCCTCCCACGCACCCTTCGTACTTCATCAAAACACAGACACTTGTGCGCCCATACACACAGGCATGCACACACAAGTAGCAAAACAAAGAACAGTGGGAGGTATCCTGTTATTAGGCCAGACCTTAAGTTTTCCCCTGTAGACAACTGGAACATTATTAGAAATTGAAAAGATGCATTCTTGTTTGGATGGGTGCTTTGGGATTGATGGTTTTTAAAGATTTAGTTTATTCATGTCATATAATCTATAGCCTCTAGTAATTAATGATATGGCCATACAAACTATATTTATACCATTTCCCTCCCAGACCATGATACTATTGGGATTCTGTATAGGATAAATTGAATATAGGTTTTTCAGAAAAGCTGTTTTTCATTTTATGTTCCTAATATATGTTTGCACTTAAGATGCAGTATTTGGCCATGGCAGGATAGAAAACTGTAACAGGAGTCAACAGGCAGAAGATAGGACATGAGAGTAAAGTTTTGTTTTTTTCTAACTCACAATTATTTCTCATTAAGAGTTGGAAGTTTAGGAATAGCTGAGTTATAAATCACTAAGATGGGATTGAATGAAAACTAGAATATAGCTTTAAGAGGTATATCAAATGCAAATATATTTTTCTGTCTGTTCATCTGAAAAGGTTGAATAATAAAGGCATGTTACATAGAAAGTACACAATATTCAGGGGAAATTTGAAAAACTGAGATTAGAAGAACTTTTTCTCTTGGTTATAGTAATAGCAGTAAGGCATTGCTGAAGGAGTGGCATTAACTCCAAGAAACAAAGGAGATATTCAAGAGAATACTTCGACACTAAAGAAGATTTCTGTGGAAATGGCTTCAGAGAGGATGTCATGGACTTTGAAATGGGAACAGTGGCAAGGCTCCAGTCACACAGTCAGCCAGCCCTGACTGGGTTGAGGCTTCACCAGAGTAGAGAAGAGCAGACTAAAGAACTGCAACTGTACCTTGGGTTGGTTTTAGGTAATATTTGTCCTTTGATCTTTTGAGTAAAATTAAACAGTGGAAAGATACCTGAATTGTAAGAAAGGCAAAGGATATTTTAGACATCAAAATCACAATCTTACATGCAAATTCTTTCTTACATTTGATGTTTGTGGCCTCTGTGGACTTTCTTGGGAAAGACGTGGAAGCTTTGAATCCTCTTCTGCAGGTTCTAGCACACCCAGCCATGTCTTAGCCATGGGCCTGCCATGTCTTAGTCGTGGTTCTTTGTCAAAGATGCCTAGGAGTCAACAAAGCACAGCATCGACCTTACCTGGCTATTCATATTCTGATGGGAGAGTGCAGTATTTCTCTTTTTCTGAATAACTAATTTTTAAAAAACGTACTTTTGGGTGTAAATGAGAAGGATCTCCAGAGGGGAGTTGCTACACAACCTGGAATATGCATACAATCTAAAAATAAAAGTCATAGCATCATATCAGTTCTGAGTCTCTTGGATATAAAACTTATAGCACTTAAGTTTGCAAATAATAGCTTGTATTTCCCATGTAGCACATATTTTTCAATATTTAGCTGTTTCCCATATTGAATCACTATAGAGAGTATATTCTTTTAAGAATACCACTTAATTTTATGTTCCTCTTCCAACAACACAAAAGAAGACTCTACACATGGACATTACTAGATGGTCAACACTGAAATCAGATTGATTATATTCTTTGCCACCAAAGATGGAGAAGCTCTATACAGTCAGCAAAAAGCAAGACTGGGAGCTGACTGTGGCTCAAATCATGAACTCCATATTGCCAAATTCAGGCTTAAATTAAAGAAAGTAGGGAAGAAAGTAGACCATTCAGGTATGACCTAAATCAAATCCCTTACGATTATACAGTGGAAGTGAGAAATAGATTTAAGGGTCTAGATGTGATAGACAGAGTGCTTGATGAACTATGGATGGAGGTTCATGACATTGTATAGGGGACAGGGGTCAAGACCAGCTCCAAGAAAAAGAAATGCAAAAAAGCAAAATCGCTGTCTGAGGAGGCTTCACAAATAACTGTGGAAAGAAGAGAAGCAAAAAGCAAAGGAGAAAAGGAAATATATACCCATTTGAATGCAGAGTGCCAAAGAATAGCAAGGAGAGATAGAAAGTCTTCCTCAGTGATCAGTGCAATGAAATACAGGAAAACAACAGAATGGGAGACTAGAGATCTCTTCAAGAAAATTAGAGGTACCAAGAGAACATTTCATGCAAAGATGGGCTCAATAAAGGATAGAAATGGTATGGACCTACCAGAAGCAGAGATATTAAGAAGAGATGGAAAGAATACACAGAACTGTACAAAAAATGTCTTCATGACCCAGATAATCATGATGGTGTGATCACTCACCTAAAGCCAGACATCCTGGAATGTGAAGTCAAGTGGGTCTTAAGAAGTATCACTACAAACAAAGCTAGTGGAGGTGATGGAATTCCAGTTGAGCTAATTCAAATCCTAAAAGATGATGCTATGAAAGTGCTGCACTCAGTATGCCAGCAAATTTGGAAAACTCAGCAGTGGCCACAGGACTGGAAAAGGTCAGCTTTCATTCCAATTCCAAAGAAAGGCAATGCCAAAGAATGCTCAAACTACCACACAACTGCACTCATCTCAGACACTAGTAAAGTAATGCTCAAAATTCCCCAAGCCAGGCTTCAACAATATGTGAACCGTGAACTTCCTGATGTTCAAGCTAGTTTTAGAAAAGGCACAGGAACCAGAGATCAAATTGCCAACATCTGTTAGATCATCAGAAAAGCAAGAGAGTTCCAGAAAAACATCTATTTCTGCTTTATTAACTATGCCAAAGCCTTTGACTGTGTGGATCACAATAAACTGTGGAAAATTCTGAAAGAGATGGGAACACCAGACCACCTGACCTGCCTCTTGAGAAACCTATATGTAGATCAGGAAGCAACAGTTAGAACTGGACATGGAACAACAGACTGATTCCAAATAGGAAAAGCAGTACATCAAGGTTGTATATTGTCATCCTACTTGTTTAACTTATATGCAGAGCACATCATGAGAAGCACTGGGCTGGATGAAGCACAAGCTGCAATCAACATTGTTGGGAGAAATATCAATAACCTCAGATATGCAGATGACACCACCTTTAAGGCAGAAAATGAAGAAGAACTAAAGACCCTCTTGATGAAAGTGAAAGAGGAAAGTGATAAAGTTGGCTTAAAATTCAACATTCAGAAAATGAAGATCATGGCATCTGGTCCCATCACTTCATGGCAAATAGATGGGGAAACAGTGGAAGCAGTGGCAGACCTATTTCTTGGGCTCCAAAATCACTGCAGATGGTGACTGCAGCCATGAAATTAAAAGACACTTACTCCTTGGAAGAAAAGTTATGACCAACCTAGACAGCATATTCAAAAGCAGAGACATTACTTTGCCAACAAAGGTCCGTCTAGTCAAGGCTACAGTTTTCTGGTAGTCATGTATGGATGTGAGAGTTGGACTATGAAGAAAGCTGAGTGCCAAAGAATGGATGCTTTTGAACTGTGGTGTTGGAGAAGACTCTTGTGAGTCCCTTGGACTGCAAGGAGATCCAACAAGTCCATCCTAAAAGAAATCAGTCCTGGATATTCATTGGAAGGACTGATGCTGAAGTTGAAACTCCAATACTTTGGCCACCTGATGTGAAGAACTGACTTCTTTGAAAAGACCCTGATGCTGGAAAAGACTGAAGGCGGGAGGAGAAGGGGATGACAGAAGATGAGATGATTGGATGGCATCACCAACTCAATGGACATGAGTTTGAGTGAACTCCGGGAGTCGTTGATGGACAGGGAGGCCTGGCGTGCTGCAACTTACAGGGTCACAGAGTTGGACACAACTGAGTAACTGAACTTAATATGTGTTTCCATGTCACTCTCCATATATCCCACCCTCTCCTTCCCCAACCCCCATGCCCATAAGTCTGTTCTCTGTCTCTGTGTATCCATTGCTGTCCTGCTAATAGTTTCATCAGGACCATCTTTCTAGACTCCATATTAGTATGGAGTCTTAGTATACTGTATTTGGTTGTCTCTTTCTGACTTACTTCACTCTGTACATAGGCTCTAGGTTCATCACATCATTAGAACTGACTCAAATGCACTCCTTTTTTGGCTGAGTAAAATTCCCTTCTGCATGTGTACCACCGCTTCTTTATCAATTCGTCTGTCTATGGACATCTATGGAGAAGTCAATGGCACCCCACTCCAGTGTTCTTCCCTGGAGAATCCCAGGGATGGCAGAGCCTGGTGGGCTGCTGTCTATGGGGTCGCACAGAGTCGGACACGATTGAAGTACTTAGCAGCAGCAGCATGGACATCTATATTGCTTCCATGTCCTAGCTATTGTAAATAGTGCTGTGATGAGCATTGAGATAAGTGTGTGTTGCTCATTCTTGTCTGTCTCTTAGTGACCTATGGACTGTAGCCTGCCAGGCTCCTCTGTCCATGGAATTCTCCAGGCAAGAATACTGGAATGGGTAGCCATTCCCTTCTCCAGGGCATCTTCCTGATCCAGGGATCAAACCCAGGTCTTCTGCATTGCAGTTAGTATATTCTTTACTGTCTGAACGTTGGCATACATGAGTCTTTACATTTTGGTTTGCTCAGAGTATATGCTTAGTAGTGAGATTACTGGGTCATGTGGTTTTATTCCTAGTATTTTAAGGAATCTCCATACCATCTTAGTGCCTGTATCAGTTTACATTCCCACCAGCAGTTAAAGGGGGTTCCCTCTTCTCCACATCCTCTCCAGCATTTATTGCTTGTAGATTTTTTGATGATGGCCATTCTTACCAGTGTGGCTAGCTATCTCACTGTAGTTTTGATTTGCATTTCTCTAATAATAAGCTATGTTGAGCATCTTTTCATGTGGGAACCTCTTCATTTCTTGATGGACTGAGGAAAGTTACACTAAAGTATTGTCAGGATTAATATGCTCCTAATGGCGTTTCAATTGTAGTTTTAATAATTTCTTTTGATGCACATACTGGTGATACTTAATTAAAAACACAGTGCTTTTTTGGGAAACATTCCATTTTATTCTCATGCTAAGTGCTTTGCAAGATATTGGAGGTTTATAGGCAAAGATGTTCATTAGGTTGATAGTTAAACTAACACAAAGACATTGTTTTTAAGAAAAGAAACTCAGCAAAAGTCAGAACTTGAGAAAGTAAGTACTATACTCTCAAAAACTTAACTTACTGACTTTCATATTTACTTTGCTTATCTGAAGAAATTAATTAAGCTGAATACTAATGGTATTTAAAATGAAAGAGTCCAAATGAATGAAAATCTAAATCAAATTAAAGGAAATGCTTGTACTAAACCCATATATGTTTTCCACCTTGGTTGAATTCTTGAAAAAGTGGAATGCATTCCAGACTCAAACTATGGGTGTGTATTGTAGGGTGTGTAGTTTATTTTCCTTCAGTGTTACAGTGGTTTAAAAAGCATGTAGGTTTCTAATCCTCTCATCATTACTTTCTTCCCTCAAATGAAAGCTCCATCTGGACTTTGTCTATACTTACATTAGAGAGAATAAATTGTTTTAAGGAACTTATTAATTTAAAAAGCTAATCAGTTTGGGCAAAGTGGTTGGTGTTATTGCTGTTAACATCATAAATTCACTTGTGAAAAGGCCACTCATAATTTCCTAGCCCTCCTTATTGCAGATGTGAAGTGCTAACCAGACAAATCTGCCAGGCAGCACAGAGTCAACTGAGCTAGCTTAAGATTACGGCATCGCCCCTACCCCATGCCACTCAAATGGATTATGCTGTGTTCAAATTTAATGTTTAGATTTTAGAGATGCACAACCACCATAGGTTGATCAAATATCAGAAATAAAAATTAACATGTAAAAGAGAAAGAAACTTTCTGTATTGTTGTTAACTCACATAATAATGAGTTCCACATCTTCACAATTCTGAGGGAAACTTTTGCTAACCTAAACTTTTCCATAACTAGCGAAGTACCAGTCAAGAAAAAGAATAGATGACAGATGTGTGCAACGGTATGAACACTTGGAAAGTTTGTGTCAAGCGCACTCTTCTGTTGGAGGTTTCATGAGATCATACTCAGTTAGGGACTTAAGCCCAGGAAGAGGAAGCCGCAGGTGCAGGGAACAGCGACATACACGCAGAAGAGCAAGGAGGAGACAGTGGGAAGTCTCAAAACGAGGGGTGTGCAGATGGCCTGGAGAGCAGTTCAGAGTTAATACGAAGTCAGAAGCTTCTGGAAGAAGTTCAGAGAAACAGTGTGTTGATAGAACAAATGATACAGTCAGGAGTGAATAACTGAATGTATGATGGAAAAGGCAATGTAGTGTAAGAAAAAGATTGTAAGAAACAGACAAAGGCAGTTAGCAACTGTAGGGTGAGCGCTTAGGGAAGGACTATATTTTACAAAAAAACTGTGAAGCAGACTATCCAAGAGTAATACTTTAAAAAAAGTAATATATTTTAAATGCATGATTTGTGATGGGAAAAAATAATCCATTTGACCTTAATTTGAGGCACATTCTCCCATGAATGACCCAAGACTTACAACATTGGACATGCCGAGAAAAAAAATACGTATAATGCTGGTATATTTTCTGGCTTGCCCCTGCACAGTTGCTTATAGAATAATTGCAATACAAAAGCCATTTATTGATTTTTCTACTTCAAGGGATAACCTGTGATAAAATATAGAAGGCTTTGTTATGGTTGTTATGACAAAATATAAATACCAACCATCTTGAAAATGTAGAAGTAAACAGTTCAGCTGACAGAAGAGAGAAAGAATAATGTAATAAAGTCAAAGGAAGAATAATGGCTATAATTGACACTTTAGAAGTCATGGAGTTGAGAAAGCCTATTGAAAAGTGATGGGCTAAGAAACTGATTTTTAAGAAATCATTTACAGTTATGTAGATAACTGATAAAATGACTAAAATAATATTATGAACACCAAGCATCTAAAGAGAGAATGGGAAGAGAGTAGTATAAGCGGCTTAAATCTTCCTCTTTCATAAGAAGAAGTCAATAGGTATTAAAATTGACAAAAAATAAAAAATCAGAGGTATATCCATCTTTTAGAGTAGTTCAAAGATAAGCTAGGAAAGAATGTAAAGTGGAAACAATTTAAATTTTTAGAAGAGTGTCGGGAGTTAAAGAAGGATGTGTTGGGGTGGGAGATTATAAGTTTTTCTAGACTGTATAAAAATAAATATAATTGTGTTTGCATGTGTTACTTTCAAAGCAATAAGAATGAATGAGAAATGATACCTAAATTGGTTAAGGCACATGCTGCTTTGATCTGATCACTTAGTAACTATGTTTCATTTCTTCCACAGTTAAACCCTTGGGGTTAGTCATTGCTTTAAAATTTACTCAATAGAGTCAAACTCAAGGATTGCTCAATAAAAGTACATACTTCTTGATTGCTTGAGCTTTTATTTCAACTTCTTTAAGGATAAACATAAATTTATGGGAGTGTATAGATCTGTTCCTTATTAAGTCAGTTAACACCTATTAACTACCATTTGCAGGGCTCTGGATTCAAGTTACAAAATTATTTTAGTGTGTTAGGTATACATGTAAAGTTTATTTTTTATTTTGTAAGTAATCTTGGTTTATTATGTACCAGGCACTGTTAGGCCTTAGAGATACAATGGGTACTTTAAAAGAGAACTTGTTCTTTCAAAGTCTAGTCAGTCAGTCAGTTCAGTCGCTCAGTCGTGTCCGACTCTTTGCTACCCCAGTTTCCCCCAAAAGACACCAGTGTACTTTCTTTGTACTATGTGGTTGACTTATGATGTGACCATACTCTAAATATCTATAGAATGAAGGAATTTGAAGAATGTTCCAGTTCAAATACTATCAAAGAGTTCATGAACCCGGAGAAGTTTCCACCTCTCCGAAGAAAACAAATGAGTTTTATGGAAATATGTCACATAATAGAGGTCTCTAAGGACTGACCTTGAAGAATGAGAAAAAGCTCCCTAGCTAGCCCTGTTCATAGTTTTGAAATAATATTCATTTGTGACTGTGACCTGTGGAAATATGTGAGAATAAACATAGAAGTATTCAATCTTGATTTCTAAAGCTTTAGGAGATCAAATAATTTTGTCCCTTTAGATGATTTAGGGATCTAAATGAGAATTATATATTTGTGAATTTGCACCAGTTTGTGTGGGAGGGTGAATGTTACAGGAATAATTGGAACAAGCAGTGATTGGGATGGGTAGTGGTAATTTGGGGGTCACATGCGAATTGGGAATAGTACCCATGAATAGTTTTTCTTTAAATATACATGATTTTATATCCTGCCGTCTCCCTTTTAAAGAGCCTCCAAATATATATCTCAGTTCCTCCATCTAGTTGCACCTGGCACAATGGAACAGATGGAAGAACCCAAAGTCTCAATTAAAGCTGCCTTTGAATATATCAGCAGGCCCTGCTTTGAAGTCTTGGAATTAGGCGCAGTGCACCAGCACTCTGCCACCGTGTGGCTGCCGCAGTCACTGCACCATACGCAGAACTCCAGATCAGCCCCTGGTTCCTTAGTCTTTCCCTTGGGCTATGTGTAGTAGGTTTTAAGGGCAGACCCTTTAATTAAAAAGATACAGTAATTTGAGATCCATGAGAATAAATTTAAAACAGTTTTCCAATATATATTTTATGTAATGTAGATACCATGTCATTGGCTGTAATTATTAAGCTGCCACAAAATATTGATTTCCAAATTGCAATTTTAAGTGTCATGGAATCTTAGAAGTGGAAGAGACCTCAGAGATTTGTCCAATCCTATATTAGAATGTCTCTTATGATCCTTTTAATAGGAGAGGCTGCTGTCTCACCCTAACCATCTCTAGAAGAGCTTGTTTAATTTTGCAAAGTTTACTATCCTAATCACCTTTGACAGTGTTTATCCAAAAAGTTTCAAGTCCAACTAATGCTGCTTGAAAAAAGCTCATGTTTTCCTACATAAATCACAAAACCTTTATAAAAGGGTCTTTTTACAACTGCATTTTTCAAATCTGTTAGGCACTCAGTAATAGGCACTCAGTAAATAATAGCCCTATTCAGTTTTCCCATATTCAGTTTTTTTAAGATACAGGCTCAGAGGATTATAATTGTAAGGAAACTATAGGTCCAAGAACCTTGCTTTCATTAGTTTACTTAATATTCTCCTGATTTTATACTTTAGTCCTTTTATTCATTTACTTTATTTGTTGCAACAAAGAGTTGTGGAGTTCATCCTAATGTTAGATGCTGGAGATGCAGAATTAAAAATATATGATAAATACTTAAAATTTTTTTTATCTATTGGGAAACTGAGTATGCAAATATAATTGCTTGATGGAGATATATGAAAAGTTCAGTAGGACCCCAGTGAAAAATATCTGGAGTTGCTAATGTACCACTTTCTATGCTGTATGATAAAAGACTAGAAGCTCAATAACTTAATACACCTTTATTACTTCACAGTTTCCATTGGTTGAGAGTCCAGACACAGCTTAGCAAGAATCTCTGCTTCAGGGTCTTGTTTGCTGCAATCCAGGTGTCATTTAGGACTGCACCTTCATCAGAAACTCAAGTGGAGAAATATCCATTTTCAGGATTCCTCAGGTTGTTGGCAGAATCTGTTTCCTTGTTGTTGTGTGACTGAGGGTCCCAACATTTTATTGTCTGTTAGTCAGAAGCTGCTTCAGATATTAGAGACCACCCATAGTTCTCTGCCATGTAACTCTCTCCAGAGGCAGTTTATAACATTGCTGTTTGCTTCTTCAAGGCCAGCTTGAGAATCTCGATCCAGGCTTCTAAGACAGAGTCTTCTGTTATGTGAGGTTCCTATGATGATATTCCACCATCTTCGTTATTTAATGTAACCTAATGAAGAGAATGACATCCTGTCACCTTCACTATGTTCTGTTAGAAACCATTCACCCCTGTTTCTGCCTGAACTCAAAGGGAGGAAGGTATTACACAAAGGCATGAGCAAGAATTATTGGGGACCATCTTAGCATAAGTCTGTCAGAGCTAAAAAAAGATTTACCTGGAGAGTCAAGGAAGACTTCACATTACAAGTGGACATTGTGATGAGATGTGTGATATTATCCATGTAGATGAAAAACAGATTGAGAGAATAGCTTTTCTGATGTACGGGAAAGTGAAGGAAGATTGGATAGGCAGGACAAGGTCAGATCACAAAGGGTCTCACCTCATGAGTTAAGGAGTATACCTAAAGGATGGGTATCACACCAGGAAGTACCATGGTCAGAGATCTGTGGTATACAGTCATTCTGGCAACTAGATAGAGAGCAGGTGGGAGGTGCACAGGAGACAGGGAAACACATGAGATGTGATGAGATGTGTGATATTATCCATGTAGATGAAAAACAGATTGAGAGAATAGCTTTTCTGATGTACGGGAAAGTGAAGGAAGATTGGATAGGCAGGACAAGGTCAGATCACAAAGGGTCTCACCTCATGAGTTAAGGAGTATACCAGGAAGTACCGTGGTCAGAGATCCGTGGTCATTCTGGCAACTAGATAGAGAGCAGGTGGGAGGCGCACAGGAGACAGGGAAACACATGAGATGCTGTATTCTTAATGTCACATGGCAGACAACTCGGGCAGTAGGGTAGCATCTGGATACAGAAAATGCTTAGGTTATACCATCACAGTATGTATCAGTAGTATAGACTTAGTGGGAAGAGAGAGATGATGTGTATTTTTGTGCATATTTAAAGCCAGTAGACTTCTTTCAGCTGATATGTGACTTAAAGTTGAATGGTTTTATAACTGAAGGACACTGTTTTTGTAAATGTGCTAAATCCCATTATATAAAAAACACACATAGCTATGATTTTAAAAGATCTATAGTTAATTCTCTCCCTAAAACAAGGTGAAGTGTCTTCAATATATAACCAATCCCTACCTTGAGTGAATAAAAGAAGACCAAAAGCTACATAATACTTCATCATTTAATGTCCTATTTGTGAGAACTGGCTCACCTACTTTTCTTTGAGTCACATTTGAAAATGAAGGCCCAATCCTGGATCATTTTGTCATCAGCAATAAGCAAACATTATAATCTGCCATAGAATTGGTGAGACAGCTGGAAAAAAGTATCTTCATTGGCAGAGATTGGCTTGATAACTTTGCAACCGTCTCTAGGAGGAGTTTGATGAGAGCAGCCTGGTGGTTTTACCTGTATCTGACTATGCCAAAGCCTTTGACTGTGTGGATCACAATAAACTGTGGAAAATTCTGAAAGAGATGGGAATACCAGACCACCTGACCTGCCTTTTGAGAAATGTATATGTAGATCAGGAGGCAACAGTTAGAACTGGACATGGAACAACAGACTGGATCCAAATAGGAAAAGGAGTACGTCAAGGCTGGATATTTTCACCCTGCTTATTTAACTTATATGCAGAGTACATCATGAGAAACGCTGGACTGGAAGAAGCACAAGCTGGAATCAAGATTGCTGGGAGAAATATCAATAACCTCAGATATGCAGATGACACCACCCTTATGGCAGAAAGTGAAGAGGAGCTAAAAAGCCTCTTGTTGAAAGTGAAAGAGGAGAGTGAAAAAGTTGGCTTAAAGCTCAACATTCAGAAAACGAACATCATGGCATCCAGTCCCATCACTTCATGGTAAATAGATGGGGAAACAGTGGAAACAGTGTCAGACTTTATTGTTCTGGGCTCCAAAATCACTGGAGATGGTGACTGCAGCCATGAAATTAAAAGNGAGAGTGAAAAAGTTGGCTTAAAGCTCAACATTCAGAAAATGAAGATCATGTCATCTGGTCCCATCACTTCATGGGAAATTGATGGGGAAACAGTAGAAACAGTGTCAGACTTTATTTTTCTGGGCTCCAAAATCACTGCAGATGGTGACTGCATCCATGAAATTAAAAGATGCTTACTCCTTGGAAGAAAAGTTATGACCAACCTAGATAGTATATTCAAAAGCAGAGACGTTACTTTGCCGACTAAGGTCCGTCTAGTCAACGCTATGGTTTTTCCTGTGGTCATGTATGGATGTGAGAGTTGGACTGTGAAGAAGGCTGAGCGCCAAAGAATTGATGATTTTGAACTGTGGTGTTGGAGAAGACTCTTGAGAGTCCCTTGGACTGCAAGGAGATCCAACCAGTCCATTCTGAAGGAGCTTAACCCTGGGATTTCTTTGGAAGGAATGATGCTAAAACTGAAGCTCCAGTACTTTGGCCACTTCATGCGAAGAGTTGACTCATTTGAAAAGACCCTGATGCTGGGAGGGATTGGGGGCAGGAGGAGAAGGGGATGACCGAGGATGAGATGGCTGGATGGCATCACGGACTCAATGGACGTGAGTCTGAGTGAGCTCCTGTAGTTGGTGATGGACAGGGAGGCCTGGCGTGCTGCGATTCATGGGGTCGCAAAGAGTCGGACACGACAGCGACTGAACTGAGCTTTGTAGTACAGTTTGAGGTCAGAGAAATTGATACTTACAGTTCTGTCCTTTTTCAAGATTATTTTGGCTTTTTCAGGTCTTGTGTGTTTCCATACAAATGAAAAAAATTTTGTTCTAGTTTTGTGGAAAGTGCCATTGGTAATTTGATAGGAAGTCTATTAAATCTGTAGATTGCCTTGGATGGTGTGGTCATCTTAACAATATTAATTTTTCTAACCCATGAACACAGTGTATCTCTCTGTTTGTATTGTCTTTCATCACATCACTGTCTTACAGTTTTCTGAGTATAGTTCTTTTACCTCCTTAGGTACATTTATTCCTGGGTATTTTATTCTTTTTGATGCTATTGTAAATGGAATTGTTTCCTGAATGGAGAAATGCAGACTGTGTCTCTGAGAGCACAGCAGGCACGAGGATTTTCTTCTGGGTGATGAACCTGCTTTGTGTCCTGGTTGTGGTACTGGGTGCACATGTGTTAAGATTCATAGACCTGTATACTGAAAAGACAAAAGTCGATGCTTATTGACTGGGGGCCTACCTCTGATTACAAGACCAGGAAACAAATTGGCAGAAATACCCATCATGAAATCATGAGATGAAAAAAAATTTTTTTTTAGTGGAGTAACTTAAAGTTTTCTTCTCACAGTTTTAGGCTGCTTTTAAAATCTTTTTTTCCTCCAAACACCTTATCAGGGACATGTCTTCACTGTTCTCTAATTTTTTTCTTTTTTTATAGAACATACAGTTTAAGGGAAAAAAAGCCCTCCCCCAAAATACTCAGATTGTTGTACTATTTTGGAGTTTTGCAGGATAGACTATTTCTTCTTTTAAGTAGTATTCACAGGGTTTGTAAATCTTTGCTCCAGATTTTTTTTTCTATTAGTGCTATTTGTTCCACAACGTGACCATATGTGTCTCTGATTCAGTGATAGCCATTTTATATAGGCTGAGTTGATTTCGTCCTGAACCTTAAAGTTTCTATTATATTTGAGTTTCTTCCCAGTACAAAGAATAATAAAAGCGTATCTGTTGACAACTTGTGATAGAAAAAGTTTGAAAGAAACTGTAAAATCAGGAGGAATCCCAAGCATGATGTGTTTATCTAAAGAATAAATATGGGACTAGAATGTGTAATAGGAACTTGAGTGTAGGAACCAAAAGTTAATCTTTTGTATATATTCAACATTTGTCAGATTCTTATTAGAATACTCTCTTCAGCTCTGAACTTGGCATCCTAAGCAAGATGTGGAATCAGCTGGCAAGGTTCCTAAGAGGAGCTATGAAAATTATTAGAGAATGAAAATAAAGCCTTTAAGAGAAGGTTAAAAGAATTGGGATTTCCTAGGGAAGAAAGCAAAGACCTAGAACACGGATGGTAACTCTTCATTTTGACTGACCAGGTGGTAAAAAAAAATGTCCTAAATTTTCTGCAGGGATTTATTGGCATGTGGACTTTTCTGTGAATTCCAAGATGACTGAGACCATATTGTCTGCACTGGCTTCTTCCTGGGCTTTTCTGATGTTACCCTTTTCTGGTTCTCTGTCTTCCAGTTGACACATCTGTATTTTAACTCCTTTTCTTGGTGGATGGGGGAAAGCATCTCCTTGACTCTCTAAAAGCAAAGACCTAGAACACGGATGGTAACTCTTCATTTTGACTGACCAGGTGGTAAAAAAAAATGTCCTAAATTTTCTGCAGGGATTTATTGGCATGTGGACTTTTCTGTGAATTCCAAGATGACTGAGACCATATTGTCTGCACTGGCTTCTTCCTGGGCTTTTCTGATGTTACCCTTTTCTGGTTCTCTGTCTTCCAGTTGACACATCTGTATTTTAACTCCTTTTCTTGGTGGATGGGGGAAAGCATCTCCTTGACTCTCTGGCTCTTCTCCTTCTTTTCCTCTTTTCCCCTTCCTCTCTGGTGAAATGTCATGACTTTTGCTTCTGTCTTGTCCATGTCAAACCCATCCTTTACACACGGGCACCAGCAGGATCTATCCAAAATAAACATGCCATGTCACTTTCCTACTCAAAATCCTTTAGTAGCTTCCTGGAACTTCAGCAGCAACCACTGTTCTTCAGGGGCTGGATTCAAGATGGGTGGTAGAGTGACAGTTGCTGGTAATCCCCAGCCAGAATCATCTCTGTGGCAACTCACCCACTGAGAGTGTGCTGGTTTACCCACCCAGTGTGTCAGCAAATGGAGCACGTGCTTACAGCACACGCTCAGGCTCCTTAGGAGAGCTTGGGAGACCTCTGTGCTTGGTCCTCCGTCTGCCTCTATAGCCAGCTCCCAACTCCACATTCTGCCCAGGGTCGTGAGTTTGTTTTCTTGCATCTTCTGTTATGCATTGCTTGCAGTTCTCAGGATTTGTTTTTTTAATAATAAAAACTTGAAGCTTTTAAAGCTTTTTAAATTAGGGTAGTTGCTTGGTATATTTTAGTTACATTTTAAGACAAAAGATGCTGAATTTCCTGAACTTTGTCCCCCAGTATCTCCAAATGGATTTGACATTTTAGTTTTGAGTTTGTCTGGATTGGGTACTGATCAGATAAAAACAGAAAGCAAAATTAGTATGTATTTATTGAATACTAATGAACAAATCCATTAAGAACTACAATTCTTTGTGGAGTCATAAAATATTAGAGTGAACAGGTCCTTAGGTATCATCTACCTCAATCTCCCATGATATAGATGAGAAAAAAATTGAGGTCCTTGAGAAGCCTGCCCAGGACACAGCAGACAGTATGGCAGATTCATCCAGAGCCCAGCTGGCCTCGGGGTTGCACTCCACCAGTTCTCCTTTTACTGCAGAGGTTTTTTTTTTCTCTACCTCTCTGCCTACCTACTTGGTAGCTCAGCGCTAAAGAATCTGCCTGCCACTGCAGGAGACGTGTGTTTAATTCTTGGGTTGGGAAGATCCTCTGAAGACGGAAATGGCAGCCCACTCCAGGATTCTTGACTGAGAAATTCCCATGGACAGAGGAGCTGGGTGGGCTGTAGTCCATGGGGTTGCAAGAGTCAGACACAACTTAGTGACTAAACAGCAATTTATCTACCTTTTTTTAAGCAGAGGAAGCCCATTTCCTTTTAAGTAAAATATATCCATTTACCTTTTTGTGTGAAAAGCCTCAAATTTATGCAAAAATAGAAAAGTAAACTGCTTGTTCAAATAACTAATTGGTGTGGGTATATATTTGTGTATTACATAAATGTATGTACATATTTATATATTTATTATATAAACATACATATAATTTAATATATAAGAAAGTTGAAATTCTTTTAAGTTTTCTTATAACTTCCAAATAATAATAATTGCCAACACTTGAATAGGTCTTACTCTACCAGTCAGTCATGGTTGCAAGTACACATGTTAAGTACACATTCATATGTAATGCTTGCAGCTGCCCTGTGAGGTTGTACGGTCACTAGGAGGAAAGTCAGGCATGGAGGGTGGAGTAGCCCAAGGTGATGCCACTAGTAAAAAGTGGAGCTGAGACTGAAGCCAGGGAATCTGGCTCCAGAGTCCATGCTTATGACCCCTGTACGTCACTGTATGGTATGTCTGTGTTTCATCTTGTTTTGCTTTGAATGAGATTTAACAAAATCTGCTTTGAATGAAATTTAATAAAAATGAATGTGTAAGGAAGCCTCTTTTCTTTCTTTATGTTTTAAAATAAAATATGAGTAAAAATGTTTAAATTATGGAAGAACAATTCTTATTACAACGATAAATTTTTTCACAGGAAAAGTAAGAAATTCACTACTGATAATATTTCTATTAATATTTTATATAATGTTTATTGACCAAAAAAATCTAAATCCAACTGATGTTACTTCCAAGAGTCTATAATAATCTTTACAATTGTATAATGGCTTTAAAAACAGAGTGGCAGTGTAACATGTGTGATATCATGGGTGAAACGAATCGCCAGGCCAGGTTTGATGCAGGATGCAGGATGCTTGGGACTGATGCACAGGGATAATCCAGAGAGAGGGTGTAGGGCGGGAGAGGGGAGGTGGGGGTCGGGATTGGGAGTTCATGTATACTCATGGCTGATTCATGTCAATGTATAGCAAAATGAATACAGTATTGTAAAGCAAAACAAACTAAAAAAATAAAAATTAATTAAAAAAAATTATTTTAAAAGGAAACCAGAATAACTTTTTAAGGTAGAATTTAATGAGAACATGATTATGGATGGTTATATCGGGTCAGCTTTTGGATGCTGTATTTTAAGGAAAACCCAACCAGACTGAGAGAAGGGATTTAGAACTATGTTACTATGTAAGAAAAATCTGAAGGACCTGCATATGCTCAGCCTGGAGAAGAGCATTTTTAAATATATGAAAAGCTGTTGTTTAGAAGGATTCACTAAATAAGCTCATAGACACAGAGAGTAGAAAAGTGGTTGCCAGGGGCTTGGCAGAGATCACGGAAAAGGTGAACAGGTAAAAGGGTTTAAAATTTTACCTCTAATATGAAGGACTGAGGATCAAATGTAAATCATGGTGGCTAGAACTCTGTTGCTGAGAGAGTAGACCTTACATGTTCTCATGGAAAATAAATAAATAGACATATATGGGGTTACAGGTGTATTAACTGGAGTCCTGAGAGGAGTCCTTTCACAGTATATGCATATATCAAATCATTATGATGTGTGCTTTAACTATCTTACAGTGTTGTTAATTTTACCTCAGTAGAACCAGAAGGAAAAAAAAACATTCGACTCCATGGGGTAGAGTTGGAGCAATAGGCAGAAAGTTACAGAGTGACAGAATTTAGTGCAAAAGCAGCCAAATGTGAGATCAACTGGCTTAAGCAGGAAGATGTCTTTGTCAGAAGTTTTCGAGCAGGAGATAGGTAAACCCTGAGAACAGGGTGTTGGAAAGCATATTCAGTCAGAGTTTGGTTGGACTAGATGACTTTTCAGTTCCCTGTTTATAGTGCCTGGCGTGTAATAGGCACTCAATAAATAACTGTCAAATTAATGACTTTTAAAAACATGGAGCAAGAGAAATATTCTCTTTATTTTAAACCAGTGTGACTCTTAAAATGACTTATTTGATTCTGTCCTGATTATAAAGAAAGATTGAGAGGGAAGAATATTTAAGTTTATTTAGATGTCAGTTTGATTACTTTCTGATCCCTCTTACATACCACGAAAGCTCCTATAAATTGTATTGAGTTCTCCTGGAAAAGGTAAGTAACTTCCATAGCTGTGTGTAAATTATTAACTATATAAATTTAAAAGGCATATATTTTTGTATCTATACATGTCTCATTAACTTGTAAACTCTCATATTAGGATTTGCATTTTTGAGTCTCCCTCACAGCATCTAACCCATAACCTTGTAAAAGTAATATTTGAAAGTGATTTCCAACTCTGTGTGTATTGGGTATGGGGAGTTGTCCCTAATTCTCATTATTATTCGGAAATAAATCCTACCATCGATGTGTGCTATGCTGATTTTTAAATTTAGAAATTACTTACTTCCAGTCAATTTTGAATCTTGTTGAATGTAGAGAGGAGCGTGTTCAATGTTTGTTGCTTTTGTAGGTGCATGTGAGGGAACCTTGGCTTGTTCTACCTGTCACCTCATCTTTGAACAGCACATATTTGAGAAATTGGAAGCAATCACTGATGAGGAGAATGACATGCTTGATCTGGCATATGGACTAACAGATAGGTAAGATTTTCAGGCCATTTCTGTTGTAAGAATCATCTGGGCAGGTGAACGTTTTATTTGTTCATGTCTGTCTCTGACCAGAGACATGTAATCTGCATGCAAGTAATAGTGTTCTCCCAGAGTAGACAGATAAGTCGTAAACTTTGAATATCAAATATGTGACATTTCTCCATTTATTCTACAGTTTAACCCTTATGAAGCTTCCTTTTAACAAAAGTAAAAAAAAAAGTTAATTGGAAGTATTAGAAGATAAGTTATGGATCCTAATAAATCATCTTTCATCTATTTTTATTCAAGGAATTAATGTTTGTCACAATTTAATGAATTTGGATGAAATATAATGCTTTATTGTGGTATTCTTGAAGGACAGATTTGATAATTGAAAGAAATTATAATGAAAAGTTTTACCTACTTGTGAGAATACAGTTTTCAGAAGCAATATATAATAGTTACGTTAAAATGAATAGTTTTAATTGTACATTGAAGAAACTCAGATCTTATTCTTGTTATTAATAGAATTATTCTTAAATTTGGAAGTGGTAAGATTTATAGTAGTAAGTGATACCAAATGATACCTTTTTTTGTTAATTATCTAGAATTTTGGTTTGAGTTAGGGAAGATATGGTGTTAATTTAATGTTTCAAAGGGCAAGATAATCAGAGTTTACTTCAGATTGCCTTTGACTTTTAACTCAAGTTTGGTGACCCTAATGAAAAATAGTTGAAAACAATAAAAAAGAGTAATAATAAGCTTTATTTCATGTGTATTATGTAACCACCATTTTCTTAGACCCTTATGTAAACTCTGTAATCCTCACAAAAGTTTTTAGTTCATTGGTATTTATTGTGGCTGCCTCCTACCAGTCTCCCCTCATGTCTTCAGGTGCCACATTCTCTATCAGCACCTCCTTTTCTGTTCTAAAGGATAACACACAGAACACACTCAGTGGTTGTGTTGATTTGGTTCTGAAAATTGTTTCTCTCAATGTGAGGGGTAAACTGTAGCTAACTGCTTGCTCTTTTATTCAGATAAAATTTATAGGTGCATGTAACATAATATTCTGAACGAAAAGAAAAAATGAGAGGAAAGGGAGAGCTTCATTTAGGAGAGATACATGAGTGTGAGACGGTGTAAGACCTATTGCAAATGTAAGCTAGCCAAAAATTTTCATAGTAAAATTCAGAAGTTGTAGAACAAAATAATGGAAAGCAAGAAATAGCTTTTATGACTTTTTATAGCTGGTATTCTTAAGTGCACAGAATTATAGTAGAAATGCTCTGTGGGGAAAGTTCAGTTCAGTTCAGCTGCCAAGTTGTGTCTGACTCTTTGCAACCCCATGAACCACAGCACGCCAGGCCTCCCTGTCCATCACCAACTCCCGGAGTCCAGCCAAACCCATGTCCACTGAGTCGGTGATGCCATCCAACCATCTCATCCTCTGTCGTCCCCTTCTCCTCCTGCCCTCAATCTTTCCCAGCATCAGGGTCTTTTCAAATGAGTCAGCTCTTTGCATCAGGTGGCCAAAGTATTGGGAGTTTCAGCTTCAACATCAGTCCTTCCAGTGAAAACTCAGGATTGATCTCCTTTAGGATGGACTGTTTGGATCTCCTCGCAGTCCAAGGGACTCTGAAGAGTCTTCTCCAGCACCACAGTTCAAAAGCATCAATTCCTCAGCACTCAGTTTTCCTTATAGTCCAACTCTCACATCGATACATGACCACTGGAAAAACCATAGCCTTGACTAACTAGACGGACCTTTGTTGGCAGAGTAATGTCTCTGCTTTTTAATAAGCTGTCTAGGTTGGTCAGAACTTTCCTCCAAAGGGTAAGCGTCTTTTAATTTCATGGCTGCAGTCACCATCTGCAGTGATCTGGGAGCCCCAAAACATAAAATCAGCCACTGTTTCCACTGTTTCTCCATCTATTTGCCATGAAGTGACAAGATTGGATGGCGTGATCTTAGTTTTCTGAATGTTGAGCTTTAAGCCAACTTTTTCACTCCTCTTTCACTTTCATCAAGAGGCTCTTTAGTTCTTCTTCACTTTCTGCCATAAGGGTGGTGTCATCTGCATATCTGAGGTTATTGATATTTCTCCTGGCAGTCTTGATTCCAGCTTGTGCTTCTTCCAGCCTAGCATTTCTCATAATGTACTCTGCATATAAGTTAAATAAGTAAGGTGTGGGGAAAGAGTATAATGCTTTTAACAGGTAGGATTTAGAAAGCACTGATAAAATGGAACGAAGATAATTTTGTTCAAAGATGGTAACTGCATGTAAACTTCAATTTCTAGGGTACTATGTACTTCCAAAGATTAAAGGAAACCCAGTCTTTAGATCTAGGTTTATTTTAAAATTAAGTTTGATGTAACTGTCCTTAATTTTTAGATTGAAGAGCATTTTAATGTTATTATAGAGTGTACTTAGCCTTGATTAATAATGGACTGATGATCCATTAATAACAAGAATAAGTTCTGATTAATTTTCTTTAATGTACCATTAAAACTTTTCATTTTAAAATTATTATTATATATTAAGTTTTTCTAAAAACTATATTCTCTCAAGTAGGTAAAACTTTTCATTATAAGTTTTTTCAATTATCAGATCTGTCCTTCAGGAATACAGAAAAAGCGTCAAATTTCTTCTCCACTCATTAAATTGTGGCAAATATTAATTCCTTGAATAAAAATAGATGAAAGAAGATTTATTAGGATCTAGAACTTATCTTCTAATACTTCCAATTCATTTTTTTTTACTTTTGTTGGAAGGAAACTGATGATCCAATATTTCATTATTATATCTCTAGTGCCTGACTGACAAAGGGCATCATCACCAGCTACTTTGGAATTAATGGTTTATAGATTCAGGAATTATTTGTGAATCTATTTTTGATAGTTGTCATTGCTCCCTGCTACCAGTTTCCATGGATAACCTACACAGAGACCTCATTTTCATATTTGTAAAATGGGGATAATAAAATAGTACCTACCTCATAGGACTGTTGTGTTCTGTCAGCTAATACATGCATGTGCAGCTCCTTAAATATTGTCTGATGGAAAAAGCATTCACTCAATGGTTGGCATTTGTTGGCATTTTAACTATAATAATATTAATTCAAATGCCAGACATTTACTATAATGCCTACAATCTTTAAAGATTGTTTCTAACCTTCAGAGTTTGCAGTATTATCACCACTTTACAGAATAGGGCTTAGTTCTCAGAGATTTGCTCAAGGCCACATAGCTGGAGAATGATAAAGCCCTGGTTTCAGTCAGTTACACTGGACCCCAAAGCCCTTGGTTTCTTACAGTTTGAAGCAGCTTCTTTGCTTTGAAAACTAAACTTCAGAAGTCAGGTTAACACACCTAGTATATTTCTGCTGTCAGGTTTATATGACAAAGTGGCAGTAGAAAATGTCTTCACGGTTTGCACAAGTGGGAGATTCTGTGGGATTAATAATGAAATCAAGGAAGACTTGCTGTCCAGCTTCTTCTCTAGAGGTTCTACACTGGTCCACTTTAGAGCCGGAGACCTCCCAGGAGAAAGTAGGGGAGTGAGAGCGGTCCCAGCACCACTGCCTTGTCCTCTCGGGTTACAGAACCAGGAGGGGTTCCCTGTGTTCTCCTACGTACTTCTGGTTCTTCTGTTACTGTGCTTACTTGATTCTGCCCTATATCATTGATAGCTTTTTCCATCTTCTTCCCCAAGTTCCTTGAAGACTAGTGTTACTCTTCAGTTCAGTTGCTCAGTCATGTCCGACTCTTTGTGACCCCATGAATTGCAGCACGCCAGGCCTTGCTGTCCATCACCAACTCCTGGAGTTCACTCAAATTCAACGTCCCTCAAGTCGGTGATGCCATCCAGCATCTCATCCTCTGTCCTCCCCTTCTCCTGCCCCCAATCCCTGCCAGCATCAGAGTCTTTTCCAGTGAGTCACCTCTTCACATGAGGTGGCCAAAGTACTGGAGTTTCAGCTTTAGCATCATTCCATCCAAAGAACACCCAGGACTGATCTCCTTTAGAATGGACTGGTTGGATCTCCTTGCAGTCTAAGGGACTCTCAAGAGTCTTCTCCAACACCGCAGTTCAAAAGCATCAGTTCTTTGGCGCTCAGCTTTCTTCACTGTCCAACTCTCACATCTATACATGACCACTGGAAAAACCATAGCCTTGAGTAGATTAAAACCAAGAGTATAACCAACAGTCTGTCTTGGGCTCACCACAGTCTTTGTCTTGTCTCATTTTCACTTGACTTGCCTTGGCTTGAAATTGACTTGCCTCATTTTCTCTCGTTGAGACAGCTTAATGCACAATTGAAGATTGTCAGTTCAGTTCAGTTCAGTCGCTCAGTCATGTCCAACTCTGTGACCCCATGAACTGTAGCATGAGGCCTCCCCGTCCATCACCAACTCCCGGAGTTTACTCAAAACTCATGTCCATTGAGTTGGTGATGCCATCCAACCATCTCATCCTCTGTCGTCCCCATCCCCTCCTGCCTTCAGTCTTTCCCAGCATCAGAGTCTTTTCCAGTGAGTCAGCTCTTCACATGAGGTGGCCAAAGTATTGGAGTTTCAGCTTTAGCATTAGTCCTTCCAGTGAACACCCAGGACTGATTTCCTTTAGGATGGACTGGTTGGATCTTCTTGCAGTCCAAGGGACTCTCAAGAGTCTTCTCCAACACCACAGTTCAAAAGCATCAATTCTTCAGTGCTCAGCTTTCTTTATAGTCCAACTCTCACATACATACATGCACTGGAAAAGCCATAGCTTTGACTAGACGGACCTTTGTTGGCAGAGTAATGTCTCTGCTTTTTAATATGCTGTCTAGGTTGTTCATAACTTTTCTTCCAAAGAGCAAGTGTCTTTTACTTTTGTGGCTGCAATCACATGTGCAGTGATTTTGGAGCCCAAGAAAATAGAGCCTTTCACTGTTTCCACTGTTTCCCCATCTATTTCCCATGAAGTGATGGGACCAGATGCCATGATCTTAGTTTTCTGAATGTTGAATTTTACGCCAATTTTTTCACTCCTCTTTCACTTTCATCAAGAGGCTCTTTTGTTCTTCTTCACTTTCTGCCATAAGGGTGGTGTCATCTGCATATCTGAGGTTATTGATATTTCTCCTGGCAATCTTGATTCCAGCTTGTGCTTCCTCCAGCCCAGCATTTCTCATGATGTGCTCTGCCTATAAGTTAAATAAGCATGATGACGATGTACAGCCTTGACGTACTCCTTTCCGCATTTGGAACCAGTCTGTTGTTCCATGTCCAGTTCTAACTGTAGCTTCTTGACCTGCATACAAATTTCTCAAGAGGCAGGTCAGGTGGTCTGGTGTTCCCATCTCTTTAAGAATTTTCCAGAGTTTGTTGTGATCCACACAAAGACTTTGGCACAGTCAATAAAGGAGAAGTAGATATTTTTCTGGAACTCGCTTGCTTTTTGGATGATCCAGTGGATATTGGCAATTTGATCTCTGGTTCCTCTGCCTTTTCTAAATCCAGCTTATACATCTGGAAGTCATGGTTCACGTACTATTGAAGCCTGGCTTGGAGAATTTTGAGTATTATTTTACTAGCATGTGAGATGATTGCAATTGTGTGGTAGTTTGAGCATTCTTTGCTCAAGATTGTCAGGACTGTTTAATTCAACAAATAGGAACTGCTGACAGAAAGGGATTTTTTCTATCAGCAGTCAATATTTTCCATGACTGTAGTTGTTTGTTTTTGTTGAGTCTATGTCGTGTCTGATTCTTTTTTGACCCCATGAACTGGAGCAGATTTCCTTCTCCCAGGGATCTTCCCCAACCAGGGATCAAACCTGTGTGTCCTACATTGGCAGATGCGTTCTTTACTACTGAGCCAGCAGGGAAGCCCATGACTATAGTACTTACTCCCTTTCAGAAACCTCCAGAGTCCCTCATTGCTCACTAGTAAAAACATGAACCACCCCTTCACTGGTGTTCAGAGCTGTCCGTGGCCTGACTAGCTTTCTAGCCCATCACTCTTCCTGTCCTTGTCTGGCTTGCACAGCAGCCAAGTCAGAAACCCATATTAACTCAGACATGCCTTGAACCCTTATTACCTTTGCCTCAAGTGCCTTTCTCCTTTATCTTTTATTAAATATTAAATCCTACCCAGTCTTCAGAACCCATGAGAAGCACCGTCTCCCTAGCCAAAGTCAGTGCTTTCTCCTCAGACCTTTCAGCTTTCTCTCTCATGACATTTGTCACAGTCTCACATGTTAATTACCTGTGAATGTGTCTCAGCTCTTCTATTTGATTTAAAATGCATACCTTAATACTGATATTAGCAACTAATTCTTACAGCAGTCCTGTGAGGAACCCACTGATTATCCATCTTTAGGATGACATTTGGAAACTAATATTTGTCAGGATTAGGAAAGTTGCCTGTGAACACATCACATTCAGTGCTGGATCTGGACCACTGGTCTGTTTGGTTCTAGCCCCCGTGCTGCCTCCTCCTGGTGTCCCTGGTACCTGGCATGTAAGAGGTGTTTAGTAAGGCTTGAAGTGAACTGCTCTTTGCAAACCCACTGACATTTAATTCTGTCCCTTTAAATGCTCAGCAGGTGCTTGATGAGTATGTTGATGAAACCAAGAGCTGCATATCACATTCCACCAAAATTTTTGAAGACAGTTGGAGTATGAGATGAATATAGTATTTATTTTTACGTGCCATTGAGAAAGAAAAGGCTCTGCTAATTAAAATATGGTGTAAAATGACCTCATAACTTAACATTTTGTGCTTGTTGGAAGATTTGTTTATACTTAGATTTAGAGCTCCGCAGACATAAATTTGTACATCACTGTTTAAGATTCCTTTTTAAACATAAAATTGGTCATCAGTTCAGTTCAGTCGCTTAGTCATGTCCGACTCTCTGCAACCCCATGAATCGCAGCACGCCAGGCCTCCTGTCCATCACCAACTCCCGGAGTTCACTCACACTGACGTCCATCAAGTCAGTGATGCCATCCAGCCATCTCATCCTCTGTCATCCCCTTCTCCTCCTGCCACCAATCCCTCCCAGCATCAGAATCTTTTACAATGAGTCACCTCTTCACATGAGTTGGGAAGTACTTGAGTTTCAGCTTCAGCATCATTCCTTCCAAAGAAATCCCAAGGCTGATCTCCTTTAGGATGGACTGGTTGGATCTCCTTGCAGTCCAAGGGACTCTCAAGAGTCTTCTCCAACACCACAGTTCAAAAGCATCGATTTTTTGGTGCTCAGCTTTCTTCCCAGTCCAACACTCACATCCATACATGACCACTGGAAAAACCATAGCCTTGACTAGATGGACCTTTGTTGGCAAAGTAATGTCTCTGCTTTTGAATATGCTATCTAGGTTGGTCATAACTTTTCTTCCAAGGAGTAAGCATCTTTTAATTTCATGGCTGCAGTCACCATCTGCAGTGACTTTTGAGCCCCTCCAAAATAAAGTCTGACACTGTTCCCACTGTTTTCCTATCTATTTCCCATGAAGTGATGGGACCGGATGTCATGATCTTCATTTTCTGAATGTTGAGCTTCAAGCCAACTTTTTCACTCTCCTCTTTCACTTTTATCAAGAGGCTTTTCAGTTCCTCTTGACTTTCTGCCATAAGGGTGGTGGTATCTGAATATCTGAGGTGATTGATATTTCTCCCGGCAATCTTGATTCCAGCTTGTGTTTCTTCCAGACCAGCGTTTCTCATAATGGACTCTGCATATAAGTTAAATAAGCATGGTGACAGTATACAGCCTTGACGTACTCCTTTTCCTATTTGGAACCAGTCTGTTGTTCCATGTCCAGTTCTAACTGTTGCTTCTTGGCCTGCATACAGATTTCTCAAGAGGCAGGTCAGGTGGTCTGGTATTCCCATCTCTTGAAGAATTTTCCACAGTTTATTGTGATCCAAGGATTCTGCCAAAAAAATGAAATTACAGTTATTCTTCAATGATAAATATTTACTTTCCTTTTTATCAATTTAAGCTGTTTCTGTATTTTTAATTTTTGTTTTGTAGTCTTTCTATAAATTATTTTTATTTGAAGGATAATTGCTTTACAGTATTGTATTGGTTTCTGGCAAACATCGAGAAGAATCAGCCATAGTGTAATTTTTTGCGCTGGAATTATTTTGAATGGTAATGAAATTCAATACATAGTATTAACATATTTCCCATAACTCAGTTGAAGGGATGGCTCCCTCTGATGTGCCTGTCACCTCCCAGTGTAGTTGTGATTGTAAGGTAATTACTCTTTTGGCATTGCTAAAACCTCAGTTCTCTTCTCCACTGTTGTGTCTTCTCATTGTTTCATTGCTTGTCGTTTCTGTCCCCAAAAAGCAGTAGTTCTGATGAAACAAGTAGTAGAAGATAGAAACTAGAGATTAAAATAAAACTTTGACATATCACACTTTCTGTTTTTATGTTTACATTTGGTTATCCTCTAGTTGAAAGGGTTGGATGTATCTTTTTTGACTTAATGCAAACTTAAAAGGTAAATAAATCCCGATGTTCTGGGTAAGAAAAGGTCCTATTAACTGCGTTGCCTTGTGAATAAGATATACTTAATACTGAACCGTACCTTCCCCCTTCTTTATACAGGTCGCGGTTGGGCTGCCAGATTTGTTTGACCAAGGCTATGGACAATATGACTGTTCGAGTACCTGATGCCGTGTCTGATGCTAGAGAGTCCATTGATATGGGCATGAACTCCTCAAAGATAGAGTAAACAGGAATATTTTACCCTATTTTTATAATTATTATTTCTTAATGTAATTAAATGAGAACATGGATGAATGGATTTATTATTATGACTAGATTTACTACTTAATTCATCTGATATATCTGCTGAATTTTGTAGTTCCGAATGTATGCCATTTTTATTTTGATTAAATTATAAAAACAAATATTAGAAAGCAGTTAATATGAAAAAACCTTATATATTTTCCCTATGGTTGATCAGCAACATAAACTTATGCCTACTTACCTATAAGTAAGTAGGTTAAAAAAGGAGGTCATTCTCTCTCTTGGATGTGGGTGGAGGCAGAGATGTAAGGTGGTTTGTCTAGGGTCATACTGCAAATTAGAAGGTCAGTACTAGAACTGTACATGTTTAGATTGAAACTGGGGAAATTAGGGATATCTTTCTTAAAGTCTGAGCACAGATAATAAAGCACTGTCAAAGATGTTTGGTCTCAATTCTGACTGAGGTGGAGGAGTAAACTAAAAATTAGGGTGTGTGTGTGTGTGTGTGTGTGTTTTAATCCTGATGAGAATGGTCTGTCTTTGTAATCTTTAAAAAGTAATGCTTATTTGTGTGTGTGTGTTTTAATCCTGATGAGAATGGTCTGTCTTTGTAATCTTTAAAAAGTAATGCGTATGTGTGTGTGTGTGTTTTAATCCTGATGAGAATGGTCTGTCTTTGTAATCTTTAAAAAGTAATGCTTATTTGTGTGTGTGTGTTTTAATCCTGATGAGAATGGTCTGTCTTTGTAATCTTTAAAAAGTAATGCTTATTTGTGTGTGTGTGTTTTAATCCTGATGAGAATGGTCTGTCTTTGTAATCTTTAAAAAGTAATGCTTATTTATAAATCTCTCCCTGTGACAAAATGGATATCTTACGGAATAGATTGTCTCTGTCCTAAGAAGGGAATGAGGCCAGGACAGAACCATGTGGTGTGCAGTGATCACGCAGGCGAGGTCCTGAGGGACGGGGGGCTTGAGCCCCTCAGATCACCATCCATGTGTGGCAGACATTTGTATTTTATCTTTACTCTGAATAAACTGATAAATGACAATAAAGGGGTATGAAGTATGCTCTTGGAAGTATAATGAAACAGTAACTATTTTGGACTAATGGGGAAGGGCAGAAAAAAATTTGTGCAAAGTGAAATGTAAAGTTGAGTTAGCTTCAAGTACATCTGTGCATTTTGAGCATTAGAAGCCAGGTGCTAGAATCATCTGAAGGCTTATGCTTCCCTCATGTGACTGGCAGTTGATGCTGGTGTCCGCTGGGGATCTAGCAGGGGCCATTGACTGAAACCCTCATGTATGTACGGTCCCTTCGTGTGAGCCGGATGTCTTTACAATGGGTTAGGTGGTTTCTGAGAGCCAGGGCCCTAAGAGGGCATATAAGCGTTGCTAGGCAGAAGCTGGAAGTCATGGAGTATTGCTTCTGCTTGTTTGCTACATTAGAAGTGAGACACTAAGTCTGACCCATCGTTTGCATCGTGGGATGTCAGAGAATTTTCAGACAACATTTTTAAGCCATCACAGTAACCATTACTTTCAGATTAATTTACTAGCACTTCATTACCTGTGAAGATTAGCCTTTTAATTAACAGTATTCTAAACTTTTTTTAAAGAGGGCTAGGTTTTGCTCTTGAATTGTGTTTCAAAAGATTCTTAATGTCTCCTTTATTATGATGGTTCATTTGTTTTATTCTGACTCCTCATAGTTTTCTTCTTGATGGTTTAAATCCAGGAGAAGAAAGATAGGCTTTCTTGCAAAGCTGGGTAATTTTTAGTTTACATTTCTCTGCCACTTTGCCATCAAGAAATGCACCTTCCTTTGGCACAGTACTCTATACAATTGTTGGTTACGTGCTAATACTTAATGTTGTATTTGGTTTTCACAGATAAAACCATCCTGTAATTATGGAAGTAATTCAGAACTGCTGAATTCATTTAAGAGAACAATTCTAAGAATTTCCAAAACCTTTTGCTTAAGTTTCACTGTGAAAAATACTGTCAAATTTTTGTCTTAAAGGACAACTGTCCTCCTTTTTATTTTTATTTTTTTTAATGTCCTCCTTTTTAAATAACTACTTAAGTATCACATGATGATCCGTGTGGTTTTTGTGGCCATTAAGCAATAGAACAATTACATTTCACTTGGAAGAATGTTTTCTGAGGTAAATTTAGATTCAGTATATGTTTTCCTATTTTTTTCTTCCTTTTTACAGCTCTTATAATTGCTTTTCCTTTTTTTAAGCTACTTAAAATTTTGTGGTAAACACATTTTGAGATCAGAATTTCTTTGATGACTTTCTTATTTGTAGGAGAACATCACTATAAATAAAAAAACAAAATAAGTATATGCATATTCCTAAAAACAGCCTGTGGAAATTTATTCTAAGTGTAAACCATTCATAGATATTCAGAAACTATATATAAACTTTGTTTCTTGTTGGAAAAGTTTTGAAGAATAGAAGCATGATCTTGAAGCAGCAACAGGATTCCTTTAACATATCAGCACATCACATGATATCAAGTTATTTTTATCAGATTTTCTTCTGTTTCAAAGTTGCTAGAAACTGAAAAATTAGACAGCCCCTGGCAGGAGGAAGAGATGATCACCAGCAGACAGAAATAAATGTGGCTATGACAACAGAAACAGGAAGTTAAAAGATAATTTAAATCTCAAAGCAACTTGAGAAGTTTATGGGAAAGATCTTTACAGTGAGAGGTGTTACTTCTGCAAAAGCTGCTAGTAATAAATCACCTAATCAATGTCTTATTCCTCTTCCCTTTTGAATCCCATTTGCTTATCTTATTATCTGGATGTATTATTGGTCATTTAATTTTTAGACTTGATTTGCTAATAGTGTTATAAAATTAAGAAAAAGCCATTGTGCCTTTCTGGCTCCCTCTGTTCCTTTGTCTGCTAGTCACTTCTGGAGTAAGGACCACATTGTGTTCAGCTTTCCAGTTTCTGTTGTGGTGTTTAGCCCACAGTAGGTATACAGTGGGAAGCACGAGTGGCTCAGTGGTAAAGAATTTACCTGCAGTACAGAAGCTGCAGATTCAACCCCTGGGTTGGGAAGATCCCCTGGAGAAAGAAATGGCAACCCACTGTAGTATTTCTCTGTGGGAATTCCCATGCACAGAGGAGGGGCAGGCTACAGCCCATTGCGGTCACAAAAGAGTCAGATGTGACTCAGCGACTAAAGAACAAGGTATGCAATACATAGGTAAGTTAATCAAAACTTGGTCTTCCGAGGAATGTGATTCTGGCACTTTGCTCTTCAGCAGTCACTGTTACTGATGGGATTACATGAGCCCAGTATAGGCCTTAGGCTGTGCCTATATCCTAACTCCAACTTCACGGGAGTCAGATACATAGGAGTATTTTCTTGAGAGGTCAGATAATCTCCATTATATTTAAAAGGATGGTGTTCAACTTGTGATTTTTTTTTTCTATTGAAGTATAGTTCATATACCATATTATGTAAGTCACAGGTGTACAGTGTAGTGATTCACAGTTTTTAAGGCTTATAGTCATTTATAATTAAAATACTGGCTATATTCCCTGTGTTGTACAGTATATCCTTGTAGCTTATATGTAGGAGTTTTGTACTGTTTAACCCTCTAGCCTTATATTGTCCCCCTCCTTCCCTCCACTGGTAACCAGTTTTGTTTTTTTGTTATATTCACTAGTTTGTTGTGTTTTTTAGGTTCCACATATAAGTAATATCATACAGTGTTTAACTTATTTCACTTAGCATAATGCTCTCCAAGTCCATCCATGTTGTTGTGGCAAAATTTGACTTAAATCATTGCAGTATTTTTTGGATCTGTCTCCTAAAGCAAAGGAAACAAAGGCAAAAAATAAACTAATGGGACCTAATTAAACTTAAAAGCTTTTGCACAGCAGAGGAAAACATAGACAAAATGAAAACAACCTACTAAATGAGAGAAAACATTTGTAAATGATATGACAGATAAGGGGTTAATATCCAAAACACATAAGCATCCTCTACACATCATATCAAAAAAAAACAACCCAATTAAAAATGAGTGGAAGATGGGTAGACATTTTTCGAAGGAGGACATGCAGATAGCCAACTGACACATGAAAAGGTGCTTGACATTGTTAATTATCAGGGAAATGCAAATCAAAACCGCAGTGAGATGTTACTTCACACCTATCAGAATGTTGATCATCAAGAACGCAACAAATGTTTTCAAGGATGTGGAGAAAAGGGTACCCTTGTACGCTGTTGGGGGGAATGTAAATTGATGCAGTCACTGGAAAACAGTATGGAACTTTCTCAGAAAGTAAAAGCAACACTACCTTATGTTTCAGCAGCCCTACTCCTGGGCATATACCTGGAAGAGATGAAAACTCTTAGAGATTCGTGTACCCCAATGTTCAGAACAGCATTATTTATAATAGCCAAAGTATGGAAGCAACCTAAATGCCCATGAACAAATGAATGGATGAGGAAGATTTGTATATACACAATGGAATGCGACTCAGCCATGAGAAGAATGAGGGTTTTGTGTTTTTCTTTTAACATTTTGGTCGAAAGTTTTGAATGAGATCAATGCAGATCCCTCTGCTGGTCTTAAGATTTCACTGGCTCCTGAAGTCTGAGTGCTGAGGTCCTATAGGTGATACATGGGCTCCATTCTCTTGAATCATATGAGACTGTTACCACCATGCCTGCAGATCAGTGGTGCTTCATCTTAGAAGTGTCTGACATCCTGTAATTTTATTTAACAACACCGCTTGGCATGCGTGACTTCCCTGGCCAGGAATTGAACCTGCACCCCCTGCAGTGGAAGCACAGAGTCTTGACCACTGGACCGCCAGGAAAGCCCTGGCATCCTGTATTTATGGTAGCCTTCAGTGAGTTTTCATCAGCTTTGGGTTTTTCATCGGTTCTGATGAGCATTCTTCAGGGTTTGGAAAAGGAATAAGTCAGAATCTCCCCAAACCAAGCAAGCAAAGACATTGAAAAGAACTGAGTGAGTTTGTTTTAATGTTCTTTTTTGTTGTTGTTTATTCACTAAGTTGGAGAAGGCAATGGCACCCCACTCCAGTACTCTTAACTGGAAAATCCCATGGATGGAGGAGCCTGGAAGGCTGCAGTCCATGGGGTTGCTAAGAGTCGGGCACGACTGAGCGACTTCACTTTCACTTTTCACTTTCATGCATTGGAGAAGGAAATGCCAACCCACTCCAGTGTTCTTGCCTGGGGAATCCCAGGGATGGTAGAGCCTGGTGGGCTGCCATCTATGGGGTCGCACAGAGTCGGACACGACTGAGGCGACTTAGCAGCAGCAGCAGTCACTAATCATGTCATACTCTTTTGTGACCCCATGGACTGTCCATGGGATTTTCCAGGCAAGAATACTGCAGTGGGTTGCCATTTTCTTCTCCAGGGGGTCTTCCTGACCCAAGAATTGAAGCACAGCTTGTGCTATGTCTCCTGCATTGCAGGCAAGTTCTTCACTGCTGAGCCACTGGGGAAGCCCCTAATGTTCTTTAATGAGAGCCTTCTGTTCTATAACAGAAGTCCAAAGTCTGAATGAGCCTTAGAGAGACAGCAAAGTAAGCTGTCCTACACAGTGCAGGAAAAGCACTGCAAAAGTTGTTTGAAAGCCTGGGTACTGTTTTTTTGTTTTTTGTTTTTTACTTTATTTTATTTCACAATACTGTGTTGGTTTTGCCATACATCAACATGAATCCTGGGTACTACCGTTGTTAAAAAATTATCTAAAACTTGGAAATAAAGCAGAAAGATTACTGCTGGTCACCTCCAAGTTGTACTTAGAGGGTTGTCTAACTGAGCTACCCAAGGATCATCTGAAGCTATAGGGCAAGGAGGTTGCCAAAGTACCCTATGGGTCAAATCATGCCTATCCCCTGTTTTATGTAAGTAATGTCTTAGGACAGCATAGCCACGCTCATTCATTATTTATTGCCTATGGCTACTTTGATGTCGCAACAACAGAGTTGAGTAGTTGTGACAGGGACCAAATGGCCTAGAACGCCTGAAGTGTATATATATATATTTGCTGTCTGACCCTGCACAGAGAAAATTTGCTGACTCCTGCTCCAGAAGAGGATGCTAACCTGGTACTTACTATTGACTAGGGCCCAGTCCCTCTAACTTTAGATGTGAGATAATTTAGAGAAGACTGATAAGTTGCAAAGGAATCGTTTGGTAAAAAAGGTAACTCTTTAAGAGTTAAGGTTTTCTTGCCTTGAAAGGCATCCAGTTTTGCATCTGTCTCTGCAGTCTTAAAACAGCATCCTGTTTTCCCTCCGCGCGGGCACGTATGTGTGTGTGTGTGTGTGTGTGTGTGTGTGTGT
>SJXQ01002548.1:0-37416 GCA_006408695.1 Aepyceros melampus
TGGGGGGGGGGGGGGGGCGGCAGAAGTTTCTAGACACCTGGCCATATCCAGGGAGAAGCAGCCCCAGTCTGTTATGGTCATCACAGAATCTACATAAGACAGCTTTCTTTTTGGCCTTGACCAAGTTCCTCGCTCAGTGGCAGGGGATGCTGAAACCAGACCCAGAGAGTTAGCTGTATTGGCAGAGGTTGGCCTAATTCACAGGAACTTAATAGCTGCCTAGAGAATCCACCCCAAACATGAATGATGTAATTTAATAAGCACCAGCATTACTGGACAAATAACTAAACTAAGTGGCAGGATGCCATTAAAATCAGAAACAGAACAAGGATCTCTCTACCGTTATATTAGTTAATACAATTCTAGTACAGATATAGGAACATCATTACTGACAAAGAGAAAACAAAAAGCATTATTTGGAGATGATGTAATTGTCTATCAAGAAATCCCAAGATAATTAAAAACTGATTATCTTTATGATGTTTAGTAAAATGGCTGGTTAAAGATAAGTGTACTAAAGTAGCAGGCTTTCCTATTCTCCCCAAAGTAGCTAACAGAAAAATACATAAGGTTTTGCTCCATTTCAAAACATCCAGATATAACCTTAATGTTAAAAATGAATATATGAAAAATAAATTAAAAATTGAGTATATGAGGAATGTAACAAAATTTACTGAGTGTTCAAAGAAAACATATATATAAAATCATAAAAATAAATGACTATATATCCCGCATAACAAGGTGAGAAGAATAACTATTACAGAAGTATGTTTTTTCCAAGAAAGCATATTGATTAGCACAACTCCAAAAGTAATTACTTGAGCTGCACTGCTAGATATTAAAGCATAATATAAATTTAAAAAAATTATGTCAGTGGATCCTGGTTCAACAGTATGTTTAGAAGAAGATGCATTATTTTATTGTTCTGCTTTTTATGTATATGTACACATAGCCACACATATTAAAAAATAGAGAGAGACAGGAACATCATGACACCAGCATGAAAATGGATATATCGTCTATGGAAACAAAGCAATTAGAAAGAAAGAATCCTAGTATACAAGATAAGATAATATATAATAAAAGAAGCATTATAACCCAGTGGCCAAGAGTTAATTCATCAAAGAGTTAAAAGTAATTGACTGGAGGAAAAGGGTTATATCTAGGTTTCATATCCTACAAAGAACAAAATGCAAATGTTTTTAAGAATTGCAAAAAACAGTGGGAAATATTGATGATTGACTGAATCGGGGAAGGACCTTTTAAGCAAAAGTCAGAGAGAAAAGTTAAAAGGAATAAGACTATTACAGAATAAGGAAATAGGCTTATTTCCTTAAGAAAATAAATTAAATTATTATATTGACTATTAAAGATATAATTCATTTTTGTCAAAAAGATTATAGATTTATAGTAAGATATATATCTATAATTTCAAAGTAGGGTTTCTCCCAGCATTGAATGAATATTTTAACTTTTAGAATTCAATTAATGTTTCATATCAAGTTTTAAGATTAGAGCATGAAAACTATATTCTTTGCAATTAATAAAAGAATTCAGCAAAAGTAATTGTGATAAAAGCTTCTAACAAACCAGGAGTAGAAGAGAATTTCCTTTATCTGACAAGTTATATATGTTATCAACCTTTTTAGCAGATATCATACTGCATCAGAAAGTGTGGAATCATTCCCATTTACAACAGGATTGAAAGAATAAACTCATTGGTCAATTCTTCACTGGAGATTCCAGATAAGCAAAGAAATAAGAATTCTAAGAATATTTTAAAAGGCGATAAAACAGTCCTTATTAGTAAACAATTGATTATCTCCATAGAAAATTCAAGAGATTTTAAAACAAACTTTTAGACTGATAACAAAGTTTTGCAATGTGCTGGATAAAAAACCAACATATTAACATTTTTTGCATTCTTACACATAGTAATAACCAATAAGAAAATGTTTTCAAATAATGTTCTCATTTTTCATAGCTACAAGAAGTATGTTTCATAGCTATAATACCTAAGAATAAATTTATACATAATATGCAAAACCTTTATGGAGAAAATTACAAAAAAACAGCACCAAAGAATATAAAAGATGATAATATATGCAGAGATATAACAGGTTCATGGAAGACAAGACAAGATCAGGAGGATGACACTTGTTTCCATATTAATCTATAAATGCCATGGAATTAAGATTAAAATCCCAATTGAGTTTCCTAGGAAAGATGACAAGCTGACCCCAACACTTGTGTAGGAGAGAAAAGAGCCCACAATAGTCAAGACTTTCCAGAGAAATAGAAGCAATGGGATACAAAAAGAGATGTATTATATGGAATTGGGAACAGGCTCATGAAATTATGGAAGCTGAGAAGTCACACGATCTGCTGTCTGCAAGCTTGAGGCTGAGAAGAGCTGGTGGTTTAATTCCAGTCCCAAGAACAAGGTCCTAACTAAAACACACAGGTAGATAGGGAACAAATCCTCCCTTCATTTGCTTTTTTGTTCTATTTAGGCCCTCAAGGGACAAGACAATGCCCACCCCCAATGGGGGTGGTAATCTACTGAGTTCACTAATATACACTCACAGACACATCCAGGAACAATGTTTAATCTGGCCACCCCATGGCCCAGTCAAGTTGACACATAAAATTAACCACCACAATAGCCAAGACACAGCCAGAGGGCTTGCTCTCCCAGATACTTAGACTTATAAATTATTTACTTATTAATTACTTACTAATAGTAATGTAGACAGTAATGCTATTTGAGTTGGACAAAATAGGTGCCAGGCACTTATAGAGACTTGATGCTGGACAGGGAGGACCCTACAAGTCAGGTGGAACACATGAACTAGTGACAAAATGAATCTGGGAAAATTCATTATCCTTCTGGAAAGAAAATTAAGTCACTCTCTTACACCTTGCAAAGACAAATTCCAGACTATCCACAAAAACATCTGGAAGAGAATAAGGGAAGACCTCTGATGATGACACTGAATAAATCTTGTGGATTTCATAGATAAGCACAAGAGAAAAAAACCCTTAATTAAGGAAAAGGTAGACAAATATAGCTACAATAAAGTGATAAACAAATACAACCAAAAAAACATCTTTAACAACAGTTAAAAGATAAGTCATAGCCAGGGAGAAGATACTGAGTGCATATAATCAGCAAACGTTGTTCAGTTGCTCACTCGTGTCCCACTCTTTGCAACCCCACGTCCTTCACTGTCCTTCACTGTCTCTCAGAGTTTGCTCAAATTCATGTCCCTAACAAATGTTAGTATCTAAAATATGGAAAAGTATTTTTATAATTTGTCAAGAAAAAGACAAATATCCCCCAATGGGCAAAATATACCAAGGAACACATTCAAAGAGGAGGAAATATAAATGTCAAATAAATGAAAAGTTGCTCTATTTCTTTAGATATGTAGAAAATGCTATCTCATAGCCAAGAGACTGGCAAAATGAAGAAAAGGTAGGTTTCATACACTGTGGGTGTAAATGTTACTTGATAAATAAGGATTGAGAAGAATTTCTCACTCTACCTTTGTGGGTCTATAACCGAGAGAAGGTCTCTGACCTGTGCATGAGGAAGCATGCACCAGATTTTCCTTTGCAGCATTGTTTATGATAGTGAAAACTGGGAATAACTCACATGTTCATTAGCAGAAGAACAGGTGAATCGATTGTATTTTATTCAGTAACAGAATATTATCGAGCAGATAAAAAAGAGGGAACTAGATCAACAAGGGAAAGACTCATCAAAACAATGAAAGAACAGACAAGCTGTTGAAAGGTATCCCATATGATGCCGTTTTCAAAACTATGATCTTATTATGGATACATGCATATATGGAGTAGGATAAAGTATGCAAAAGATTGATACCAGATGGGGTAACAGTTATAGGAAGAAAGGGAACACATCAAAAGGTGGATATAGAGAACATCAAAGTGTTAGTATTTGATGGATCCGAGTGTTGAGGGTGTGGTTAGGTGTCAGTTATATACTCTCTAAATTAATATATATTTGAAGCATTTTATAACAAAAATGGGGAAATTGTTGCCTGTACTTTAAAATTTTCTCCCTGCTTGTAGAAGGTTTATGGTAGGAATCTTATTTCCCCTAAAACATCATTTGCCATCACCTTTGCTCCCAAACAACAGTGATTACTTGACTTCTACAACCTGGACAACTAATAGTTTCTCAATCTTATATACAGTAAAAATAAAAACATCTTTAGAAAACTTTACTAGTCTTATTTACAATGATATAAATTCTAAGCTAAAAATTGTGTCTTTGCTGTGCTAACATAATTTTAGATATGCATTTTCCCCTTTCTAGGCCTCAGCTCCACAAGTGGTAGCTTCTAAGTCTGTCCTGCATAGAAATTCCAGGGCTACCACTTCATGCGCCCTCCAAACACCATGGTAACTAAATGATTAGGAAGTTCTGGAGTTGCCCCTCTCCATTAATGGCCAGAAATGTAACTGGAGAATTATGAGCTCAAGAGTGTATGGAACAAAGCTAATTCATTCTATCCCGTGTATGTTGTGAACAAAAAACATCTTGGACACAGTTAATGCGTAGCTTCCATCTGTCATTTTTCATATTATGTAAAATTGTTATGTCAGCAACAGATGGTAGAGCTAAGTGTTAGGAGATCTTACTTATGCCCAACTATCAGGTTTGCAAATCTGAACATTAAACAGTTTGCAGGTCTGTGGAAATGCACGAGGTGCTAGATTTTCTCCTGTTGTGCTCGCAGACTTGCAAAACATTAGTTTTTTGCCTCTTTCTCCTTTCCTCCTTCTTAACAGTCCTTGATTTTGTTTTGATATCCCCATCTGAGATCCTGAGCTGACTCCTCCACCATTAGTCAGCAAGCCTTTGGCACGTTTTTGGTAACTTGAAGACGGACTTATAAGCTTGTGCAAGTGAAGTGTTTGTATCTCTATTTCTCATCTGATGCAACCAAAGGAGATAGTAGATGTGATTTCTTCCAGAAGCCACTTAGTGACCATGAGAAAACCTCAGCTTTAGGATGAAACTAGTGTGAGGACAGTGGAAAGGAGACTCAGAGAAAGTGTGAGTCTTTAACCTCATCAAACTGTTGATTATCTATGAACTGCCCAACCTCTGGGCACAGTGTTTGTCAGATGAAATATTTTCTTGTTCAAGCCTGTGAGTCAGGATTTCTTTTCCTTAGAACCCAAAGTACCCTGCTAAAAGATGGAAAAACTTTAATATTCATTAATTTAGAAGTCCCTTGCTATAAAATTCATGAAACACAATTGATCCTTGAACAAAGCAGGGGTTAAAGGCACCAACCTTCTGTGCAGTTGAAAATCCACATAACTTACAGTCTGCCCTCCATATGAACAATTCCTCTGCATTTGCCATTCTGTGTCCACAGAGTCAACCAACCACACGCAGATGGTGCAGGACTGTAGTATTTACTACTGAAAAAACTCTGTGTGTAAGTGGACCTGCAGGGTTCAAATCCATGCTGTTCAAGGGTCAAATGTACAAAGAAAAGGAACCATAGACCTGGATCAAGAGCATTTTTGGAAATTATGGGGTAGGTTATGGGGTAGGTAGGCTATGCTGCAGTAATAAACACCCCCAAATCTCAGTCGCTTACAAGAGCAAAGGATTATTTCTAGCTAGTGGGAACAGTTGGGTTGGTCAACACTTCCACTGCATATTGTCCTCATTCCAAGCCCCAGGCTGATGGAACTACTTCTATCTGAATCATGGCTGGTCATCATGGCAGAGGCAAAATTGCAGAGCCAATCACCTGTCAGCTCTAGAACCTCTGCATGGAAGTCAAATGAGGCAGATTCACTCTATTTGCATTGGCCAAATTAACTTAATATGACCAAGCGTGATGTTAATAGGGGGGGAAGGATGATCCTTCCCTATAGCGTGCTAGTGACATTGAACACAGAAAACTTGCCATATTTCCAATGAACTTCCACCCTAATTCTGTGCCCCTATACCCAGTAACACAGAAAGTTAAGAATGAACAGTTCAGGGACTTCCCTGATGGTCCAGCTGTTGAGACCCCACGCTTCCACTGCATGAGGCACAGATTCCACTCCTGGTTAGGGAACTAGGGTTCTGCATGTATGACGGCATGGCCGAAAAAAACAAAATAGAAAAAAAAAAGAAAACACCTAACATAAAATGAACAGTTCACAGGGCTATGATGTCATTCACACTTGGATGTAACTGATGATTGATGAGGACAATGTTTCTCAAAATGCATCCTAGTTGTGTGAGACATTGGTAAAGAATGGCTTGCATGGTCTTATTTGGGAAAACACTGTATACTAGATTCTCCCTTGTAACTTGGAAACAGATGGTAGTATGTGCAAATCTCTGAGAAGTCTTACAAAATGCTGGACTTTAATCTCAAACTTTCCAAATATATTTCATCATGAAGCTTTTAGTTATTTTCCATAACTTGGTTTGTTTTGCATAATAGCTATTGGCATCTCACAGCACTATGTTCCCTGGCTACACTTTGGGCGAGACTGTTGTAGTGAAACTGGGCTTGGGGTCAAGTCTAGGGTTTTAGCTCCACCTCTTTCACCAAATAGCCGTGTGAACTTGGCACATCATTCATAATTTTGTTTTAATTTATACATTTGTTAAATGGAAATATGTTAGCCTGTGAGCCTCTAGTGAGATCATTAATGTGACTACTCCTTGAATGATAGAGTGTTTTACATACGCCAGGAACCAGCCTTGGACAAACATTTTAAGAAGATCTGTCTTTATCGGAGTCCTAAATCTCTGCACTGCCTGTGAGTCCCTTCTCTGAGCCTGTGTCAGAATGGGGATAAACCACCTAATGGGCTTGATGTGAGCTGCAGTTCATCTGCTCATTTTAATAGCTGGGCTGTAAGCATCGAGCCCCCTCTCCCTGATGGTTCCCAGATACAAACCATATATAAGATAGTAACTGGGAACATGCCTTGTAAACTGTGAAGTGTCATACAAATTTCACAATTTATAAACTGTGACATTTCCCCCTTATTATGTATTAGCTCTTTTCAAGCTTTGTTATAACCATAAGTTGCCCTTCAAATGCTATATTTATCTCTGAATTTAATAAAGAGTTCTCTTTGGACAATTTGAGAATACACACACATGCACATTTCCATTCATTCATTCTTGCAGCAAGCACATACTGAGAGTGTATATATATATATATATACACACACATACATATGTGCACACACACAGAGAGTGAGTTTGAGTGAACTCCGGGAGTTGGTGATGGACAGGGAGGCCTGGCGTACTGCGATTCATGGGGTCGCAAAGAGTCAGACACGACTGAATGAGTGAACTGAACTGAACTGAAACTTTAAGTTGATTATAAATATCCATGAGGTACAACAAAATAAAAGATAAATAAATAATTTGATAATTTGATGAAATGAGAGGAAAACGTAATTAGGGGTGGAAGAAATAAAATGATTACAGAAGCAATTCAGCTCCCCCCACCATCCATATATCCCATAAGGTGCTGTCCTGCTGTTTTGGCCACTGGATACAAGCTTACCTTGGAGTTTTCAAGGCTAATAGAAAGACTAACACACAGTTCATTGCAGATTTCTTTCGAGGAAAGCTGGGAATGCAAATGATGATTTGCTATATTCCAAGTTTTAAATGCTGACAGATAATTTAAATTTGTTTAAAAACTGTGCACTAAACAAAATATTTGTGAAAACTGAATCTAGTACATGGGTCTCAAGTTTATAATCTCAAATGTCTGTGCTGGGGGAGGGTAGCTTTCCCAGAGGAGAGGCTGGGGCCCACTCTATCAAATGGATGCAACACAGAATCTGGGGGAGGGGGAGTGCTATGAACTGACTGTGTCCCCCTCAAATCCATACACTGAAGTCCCAGTCTCGAATGTGATTGTGTTTGGAGATGGGCTTTAGGAGGTAATTTAGGGCTTCCCTGATGGCTCAGATGGTAAAGAATCTGCCTTTAATGCAGGAGACTCAGGTTTGATCCTTAGGTTGGGAAGATCACTGAAGAGAATGGCAACCCACTCCAGTATTCTTGCCTGGGGAATTCCACGGGCAGAGGAGCCTACAGTCCATAGGGTCTCAAAAGAGTCGGACAAGACTGAGAACTTAACACTTTCACTTAGGTCAAAGGAGGTCATAAGGGTGGAGTCTTTTTCTTTTTTTTAGAGTCTTAATCCAATAGGATTGGTGGCCTTATAAGAGGAAGGCCATCTCTCTCCCTGTATACACACCAAAGAAAAGCCCTGGGAGGACACTGTCTTCAAGCTGGAAGAATGCTCTCACCAGAACCTGGCCCTGCTGGCCCTCTGGTCTAGGACTGCCAGCTTCCAGAACTCAGGAAATCAAGTTCTCCCTTTTGAGCCAGGCAGCTACGGTATCTCATTATAGAAGCCAGGGTAGAGTAACCCCTGGAACTTAGTCCACCTTCCTAGCCCCTGTGAAGGATGAGCTCCTGAGCCCCTCAAGGAAACCCTACCAACAGTGCATTCACCTTTGTAGGAATCTAGAGACATGTTTTAGCAGGAAATGAAAAGGAGAGAAAAAGACTTGGGAAGAGCCTTCTATTTCAAGGCTGGGATCCCAGAGGAAGTGATGGAAAAATTGCTTCCAGATGAGTTCCACCGAAAATATATTAATAATTAGTATATGATGATAAATGAAAACTAGTTCATGCAAAATACAGATACTGTTCAGAAAGCTTCAAATACACCTTTGCATTATGAACAAACCCCAACCTATATTTTCAAGGTCTTCTGTTTCCTCTCTTCTCCCTTCACTTTTGATTACAGTCAGCTGGCTCTTCAAATACACCTGCAACTGCTACTAGATATGTTCCTGGAAGTCAGCTTGTTGTCTTATTTAAAGTATGATCTAAATCTTGGTTTGAGGATACAAAGTCCAGCTATGACCATTACTCCATGTTTGGGGCAAATTATTTAATATCATTGTGCCTTAATTTCCTTTACTCCAACATAGGATGACATTAATAGTACTTACCTCCTAGGGAGTCTGTGAGGAGAAAATGAGTTAATATTTGTAACACATCTGCAACATTGCCTGAGAAGGTAAATTTTACACGTTTATTAAATAAAATGCCTCTGTATGTTTGTATGTGCTTTTCCTGCTGCTCAGATGCTTATCCTCCACTTTTTCAGCCCCTACCCCATGCCTATGACTTTTTAAACAGCTTTATGAAGGCGTGACTGATACAATAAACTGCACATATTTAAAGTTTTGACATATGCAAACTTTCCAAAGGGAAAGGTGGGGGAACATAAATTGAGAATTTGGGATTGACATATACACACTACTATATTTCAAATATTAATAGATAACCAACAAGGACTTACTGTATAGAACAGGGAATTCTACTCAATATTCTGTAATAAGCCACATGGCAAAAAAATTGGAAAAATAACAGTATTATGTATAACTGAACCACTTTGCTGTACACCTGAAAGCAATATAACATTGTAAATCAGCTATAATATAAAATAAAAACTTGTTTTAAAGTTTTGACTTATGTATACATTCATGACCTCATCACTACAGTCGAGATAATAAACATATCCCCCACCTCCAAAAGGTTTCTCATGCCCCTTGCAACTCCCTTCTGCCTTCCCTATCTCCTCTTTCCCCACACCTGCTAGTCTGCTTCCTGTCACCGTAGATTGGTTTGAATCATCTAGAGTTTTATAACAATGCAATCATAACATGGAGCCTTTGGTGTCTGGCTGCTTTTACTCAGTATAATGTTTCTGAAGTTTATCCATTTTGTAGCCCCACATCAGCAGTAGTTCTTTTTTATTGTTGAGTAGTTTTGCATTGTCGGAAAAGGCAATGGCACCCCACTCCAGTACTCTTGGCTGGAAAATCCCATGGATGGAGGAGCCTGGAAGTCTGCAGTCCCTGCTAAGAGTCAGACACGACTGAATGACTTCCCTTCACTTTTCACTTTCATGCATTGGAGAAGGAAATGGCAACCCACTCCAGTGTTCTTGCCTGGAGAATCCCAGGGACGGGGGAGCCTGGTGAGCTGCCGTCTATGGGGTTGCACAGAGTTGGACACGACTGAAGCGACTTAGCAGCAGCAGTTTTGCATTGTATGGATAGACTATGATTTCTTTACTGATCATCTGTTGACAGATACTGGGGCTTTGTCTATTTGCAACAGTTGTTTTCCTAGTGCCCTGAACACTGCCCCGAACTACTGAATACTCGATAAATAATTTTAATTGAATAAATGGAAACATGTCTTTCTGGTGTCCTTCAACTTGTCTTTAAAGCTCAAGTTAGTGTTGCCATGAATACTATGCAGCCATTACAAAGTATGTTTTCAAAGAATATTTGATCATATATAAGAATGGTGATAGATTTTGGGCCATAAAAGGCAAAGCCCCAGAGTATATAATGGCATAGTATGCATGGAGGACTAATACAAAAAATATCAATAGATGCCATCTCTGATTTTGACTTCAGTATTTGCTATATTTTCCAAAATGTTGACAATGACAAGAGATAAACAATTCTTTTTCAAAAAGGGAATTAAGTATTTTTATTATTTTTAAAAATAATCTGCTTACATTTACTTCCTCCATAAAGTCATTACGATCTCCCTCCAGCAGCATCAATTTCTCCTTCTGTAAAGGAAAAATGCATGTATCAGCCAGCTCTTGCCAAAGTAATACTGCCCAACAAATCACCCCAAACCTTGATGACTTACAAATACAAACCTTTATTGCTCACTTTGGGGTCTGAAGGTTCGCTAGGTAGAGGGTATGGTGCTTTCTTTCAGGCAGAGTTTACTGGGGTTGCTCTCATTCTTAGCCTCAGATCTCCAGATATGATCTTCTTCTAGAAGACCTGAGTGCAAACACATGATATTTCTCAAAGCTGAGTCTCTGAACTGCCTCAGAGTCCTTCATACTCACGTTCCATGGCCCAAACGAGACACACCAAGTTCATTCAACACAGCAGAGAATGATTCCTTCCATGGAGACAGGTGGAAGTGGGAGACTAAATACTTGCTGAACAATAATCTACCACACAAGAAAACCCTGGTTTGGGAGGGGGCGGTTTTTCAAACTCAGCTTTGGAAGCTGGCTCCACCATTTAAGAGCTTCCCAGGCGGCTCAGATGGTAAAGAATCTGCCTGCAATGCAAGAGACCCAGGTTTGATCCCTAGTTTGGGAAGATCCCTGAAGAGAATGGCAACCCCCTCCAATATTCCTGCCTGGGAAATCCCATGGACAAAGAAGCCTGGTGGGCTACAGTCTATGGGGTTACAAAGAGTCAGACACAACTGAGGGGTTAACACTTTCACACTTGACCACTTAAGGGCCACGTGCTTTGGGGAATTTTATTTCAGCCCCATTTCCCCTTTTGTTGACCGGAGATTATAAAATGCTTGGAGGAGGAGTTGTGAGCTCTGAACAAGATGGGTGTGTGGTGATCAGGGAAGTGCGCCAGATGGAGCTCCTTCTAAAGAACTTGCTGCAGGGAGCCCAAGTGTTTCACAGCCTCGGCTCTGGATCCTCCAGGGGGTTTGCACTGAGGCCATGCTGCCCCCAGGCTGCAAGTGGTCAACAATGAAGCACAGCAAAGAGACCCTCACAGGCCCATTGCTGGGGAATGAGAGACTCCTCTAGTGGGAGATGAAGACTTCCCATCAATCTAACCCAAGCCTTCTTAAACCGCACTGCCTGAGGGCTCCCTTCCTTTCATCCTCTCCCCTGTGTCAGACCCGCACTGAGCTGGAAGCCTCCCCTTGCCCTTTCCTTCTTCCGCAGCTCTGCCCTGCATAGGTGTTTCCCAGAGTCTGTAACACATTTAATTCCTCATGTCCCCTTAGCATCCGCTTCCTGGAAGACCTGGACTGACACAGACTATCAAGTGCCTAGAAAAGGGTCTAAGAAAAAGTGTGAACTCAATACGTTTTGTTTTTAAATGATGATTTCTTCTCTTTACTCTTAAGATCTTTGACATATTTGCATCTATAGCTTTTGCTACACTTCAAAGGCAGTTATTTATTGTGGCAAAATATGTAGAACATAAAATCTGCAATTTCGACCATGTTTGAGTATAAAACTCAGTGGCATTCATTACACTCACACACTTGTACAGCCATCACCACTATCTGTCTCCAAAATATTTTTATCACCCCAAACAGAGACTCAGCAGGATCACCTCTCTTCCTTCTCCCCTAGTCCCTGAGAATCTCTGTTCTACTTGCTGTCTCAGAGAGCTATACTGTTACCTACCACCCTGCTTAACTGAACTCAAAGACTGGAAGTTTTTTCTAGTCCTTTTTGTATTTAAGGGAGTGTACAAAGTCTTGACAGTAGTGGAACAAGAAATAGAAACAGGGATGGTTCCCAGATCTTTTTTGACTTGGATATGATTTTGGAGGATGTTATCATCTCTATATTTTTGCTTCACAGTAAAATTTGTAAATAAGAAAGGGATGGTTCTATGCTCCTGTACTTGAAGTTAAAGATGTCTCTTATCTTTCCCCATGTGTCCCCTTTCTCGCCTGGACTGCATGTTCTACATACTTCAGCACACGACTGTTTAAGCAGAAGCCAGAAGTAGGTCAACAGATGACTGGGAGCGAGGAGCAAAAGAAGAATAGAAAGCCACCCCTTGTTCAACGTTAGTTAGCCTGGAAAAGTTAACATGATGTGCTATAGATGTTTTATCAGAGGGGTCTTTCTTTGACCTGCATTTGACGTTCTACTCAAATCACATGAACTGGCTGATAGATTTGAAAAGAAATGTGCATATGTCTTCCTGATTAAAAGAAGCTCAGATCACTTCAAAATAAAAGCATAGCCATTACCTTCTGAGAAAATCCACAGTGTTACAGTTAGGAACACGTTCCAGTTTAGACACTGCACGGACTGGGCTGCCAGGCCTGATGACGGTATCCTAGAGCAAGCAGTGGGAAGATCATCAGGCTGGGCCTGCTGGAGTTGAGGAGGGGGAGGTTGGTGGTGGCTTAATCTTTAAGTGTGTCCAACTCTGTGACCCCATGGACGGTAGCCCACCGGGCTCCTCTGTCCATGGATTCTCCAGGCAAGAATACAGGAGTGGGTGCCATTCCCTTCTCCAGGGGATCTTCCTGACCCAGGGATCAAACCCATGTCTCTTGCATTGGGAGGTGGATTCTTTATGCCGAGTCACCTGGGAAGCCCTGGGGGAGGTTGAGGTCAACCGTATCAATGGCATATCACTCATGTATCTGTATGGGAGACTGGAGCTACCGCTCCAACAAGGGAGGGATTTAGAGCAGAGTTCTTCAACCTTAGCACTGCTAATCTGGGAGGCTGGATCATTATTTGTGATGGGAGCTGCCACGTGTATTGTAGGACATTCATAGCAGCATCCCTCATCTCTACATACTAGATGCCAGCATCACTTCACCTGCCCTGGGAGTCATGACCACCCCAAATGTCTCCAGACATTGTCAAATGTCCCCTGGGGGACAACATCACACACCTGAATGAGAATCAGTGATTCTGATGAAAATGTCCATGAATGAATTTCACCATTGCATTATGCCTGTGCTTCTGCATTTTGAATCTGGAAATACTGTTTTTTTCAGGTGCTTTTTCTAAAGCTTTTGTCTGAATTTCTGATCAGAACAAGGAAATGGACAGAATGCTCTCAAGGACCTCCTGTTCTCTCACATCTTTCTTTTCAGTCACACCTGCCAGCGGTATTTTTTCCTCTTTCTATTGAGAAATAACTATTGTCTTAATGAACTGATTTAGGTTTGTGATTTAATCTATTTCCCTACTGCACTAACTCAATAAGTGTACACTTTTCTGTAACAATTTAAAAAATGCATTTAAAAAATAAATTATAAAAAAATAAATATCTTTCTGATAGATGGCTTAAACTAGCTAGACTTCATTTAATAAAACATTCCAAGGGGTTTCATCTGATAAAGCACCCCAAGACTTCACTCTCTAAGCATCACAAAAGTTCTAAAAGTTTATTCAACCTTCTTTCAAGAAAAAGGCTGTCAGGTCTAGCCCCCCAGCCTTCTGTTTCCTAGAGGACTTTCAGTAGCTTGAGGGGAAAGTGGGAACTCACTCCAGACTGGCCAAGACTATTAGGGAGATAGAAGCTTAATTAGTGTTTGTAAGACATTTAAGATGAAAATCACTATTAGCTCAAACCACTGCTATGAGAAGTGCTATTTTCAAAACCTCACTGACACATTAGCATCTGTCTTAACCAGTCCTGCAGAGAAGGCAATGGCACCCCACTCCAGTACTCTTGCCTGGAAAATCCCATGAACAGAGGAGCCTGGAAGGCTGCAGTCCATGGGGTCGCTGAGGGTCGGACACGACTGAGCAACTTCACTTTCCCTTTTCACTTTCATGCATTGGAGAAGGAAATGGCAACCCACTCCAGTGTTCTTGCCTGGAGAATCCCAGAGACGGGGGAGCCTGGTAGGCTGCCATCTATGGGGTCGCACAGAGTCGGACACGACTGAAGTGACTTAGCAGTAACCAGTCCTGAGGGAAAGAGAAAAGACTAGAAATACCAAGGGTGATAGAAGAAATGATGAAGGTCCTAATAGGACTCCAGGTGCCAGGGAAGGTGATGCTTGAGATAATGACAGGTTTGATAGCTGGCGTGCTATATACAGTCCTGCTAACCAGATCAGCCTCAAGCAACTGATTATTTACGTGAAAGGACTCCCAAGGTCCTTCAGCCAACCTAGTGACCATGTTTATTTGCAAGTGTCCTTTAAGTTGTGTTGACCAACCATCACAGTGATCAAGGAAATTTCAGATATCCTGTCACACTATGAAGGTGTCTCTAACTAATGTGTTTTCTTGAAATTTTCAGGCAAGAGTAGATGGTGTTCCTAATCAAGATAATGACCTTGGGAGTTTACAGATATCCAGGTAAGATATCACACATCCCTACTGGTGTCTGTCTGGATATCTGCACAACCTCAAGAGCTCTAACTTTGGTACAAACATCATCATCTTATAGTTAGACACAAGCAAAATTCTGCCTCCAATACTGTACAGAGCTCTCAACAGTCTCTTAATTGGAATCGGCAAAAACTAAAGAGACACTAGTGTTTAACGATAATTCTACAATCTGGATACTGGAAAATCCTATGAGCACTACAAACTTAAAGGGAACCATTAAGTCTACCTGAATATTTTATTTGCAAAAAAAAAGCAAGGTCAAGACTTTGGATAGAGATAATATCTCTTCAGTAAACATCTGCAAAAAAATCAATCAAGAGATGATGGCCCAACTAATATTAAGATTCAATTTTGCATTTTGCTGGTGGTTCAGTTAAGAGATAATGAGAGGCCTTCTTTTGGTATTATGCAACACTCTTTATTTGGTATTATAAAGACAAATGATAAATAGTGAATTAGGAATACATGTATTATCTGAACACTTGGGAAAATTCCATTAAATTTATGGAGCCAATCAAATATATCTGAAAACTTGCAAAAGTCTAAGATCAACACCTTAGTTAGACACAATCCTGTCTTTGACAAGAAAACTGCAAAAAGCCATGGTAAACAAAAAGTTTCTCAACAATTACATGGTAAAATAGAAATCTTTTTAAAAATATAAAACAGGAGGGTGACATGGTTGCTAGAACTAGTGGAATACTATCAATTCTTACCTGAAAACCTAGCCCCCAAATGCCGTGGCAAAACAGTAACAAATATCACTTACCTAAGTGTTTGAAGACTGGCCGGTCTCTGATGTGATGAAGGTGACTGTAATCACTTACCTGGATATCAGCCATGCCTCTGAGAACAACCATTGTAAGGTTCACCATGATCTCTTGACACAAAGGTGAAACAAACATTATGATGCATGTAAAAAAGACACAATTTGTTCTACTAAGACCCCTGAAGACATTGCTTTCATCATTATAAGAACATCAGCTGTCATCGAATAGTGGCAGGAATCCAAGTTAGGAATATTCCCAGGTAAGCAGACATTTCTTAAGGGCACATGTGCAAAATTTCCACAGTCACTATCATGGCTAGCTAGGTTCATTGTGCTAATTACCTCTGGTTATTGAAATTACTCAATACTCAGAGAAAGACAAAATTTAAAAAATAATAATAAATGAAAACTCCTGGTTTCTAGAACTGGTAAGAGATCCACTGTTTCCTATCTGAAAGGCTGCAAGGAAATCATGGTAACGAGTGTGAGGAACACTACCATCACCTACGTAGCTACCTGGAGAACGGAAGGCCTAGGTAGTGGTTCAGGCCCACACCATCACTTCCCTGCACACCAACCATGTCTCCCCATCAACAACCAATTTCTGAGATTTCTAGAAGAAAACATGAAAGAAATATTATGAAGCATATGTTAAAGGGCACAACTTTTTTTTTTTTCTACCAGGACACCTGCAAATAACCTTGGTCACTTCCTCATGAGGAGACACATCAACTTTACCTGGGCACCTGCAGGAATCCAAGGTTAACACCAAGGTTGGAAAACTATCATTTCTTGACTGGACACCTGTACAAATCCTGTGGGTAGTTCTGTGGTGGGAAAAACCACCATAAGTACCTATATACCTGCAACCCTTGAGCACCCCTGTGTTAAACATAAATTTCACCTGAAACAAAAAAGTGAAAACTCACAGTCTCTAGATTTGGTAATGACTCTATCATTTCATACCTGAACATATGAATCTAAGTCATACTGACAAGCATTCTTGACACCTGCCATCACTTACCTCCATACAGGAAGACTGGATGGTCTGTGATGTGGTTTAGGCCATGCCATCACTTACCGCAACACCAGCTGTGTCCGCCTATCAACTGCCACTTACTGGCTCGCTGCCTGATCTCTTGGCAAGCCCTGAAAAACACACTGTGAAAAACGTGCTTGGTATAATACTGCATGTCACCTGTGCACCTGCAAGCCCCTCTGTCACCTATATCATTTTGAGATCCATCAATATTACTTGGATACTTGGAGAACTCTGAGGATAAACTCGAGTAACACACACACCTTCCTCCTCTGAAGGGCTACTTGCAAATATCCTGTGGTTAATAAAGCCATTAGAACAATATAACAAACTGCTGGATGCTTGCAATCTGTCTACCAGCTCAAGTGAGAAAAACACATTATATCTGTATGAGATTACAATAAAAAACTATCATTTGCTAGTATTACTAGGAATAAGTTAATTTAGCCTACACTTGTGCCAAACAAGGTAAATATCAGATGATTACATAGATATCTGAAAATAAGCAGCCCTCTAATGGGCTTCCCTGGTGGCTCTGCTGGTAAAGAATCCGCCTGCAACGAGGGAGACCTGGATTCTATCCCTGAGTTGGGAAGATCCCGAGGGAGACCTGGATTCTATCCCTGAGTTGGGAAGATCCCCTGGAGAAGGGAACGGCTACCCGCTCCAGTATTCTGGCCTAGAGAGTTTCACGGATTGTATAGTCCATGGGGTCACAAAGAGTCAGAGTGATTTTCACTGATGTGTTTACATTACATCATCTCATAGCTGTGTACTACTTAAGAACTGAACTGCACATCTACAAAAATAATTAGGGAAGCACAAGTGTTAGGGACACCATCAACACTAACTTTTATGCATGAAGATCACATGATTTAGGTTGTGGCCTCGGCTCAAGTCACCACTTCCCTCCATATCTGCGATGTGCCTTGATAACTACTGTGAATAAGTTCACTGTGATGCTTTCACATGAAGCTGACAACAACTGTGTAAAATGTGTTTGGTATGCATCTTACTCCACTGGGCCACCTGAAAATTCCTTGTTCAATTCTACCATTTCAAGACACATTGCTGGTTCATGGACAACTGGAAATCTGAGATTAATAAAAAGATATTCTTTCCTCTCTTTCAGGGATGCCTGGAAAAACCTCAAAGTGAACGTTAACCTCTGATAGACAATATGACAAATCATCCACTGATTCATCTATCACTGCTGCTGCTGCTAAGTCGCTTCAGTCGTGTCTGACTCTATGCATCCCCATAGATGGCAGCCCACCAGGCTCCCCCGTTCCTGGGATTCTCCAGGCAAGAACACTGGAGTGGGTTGCCATTGCCTTCTCTGCATCTATCACTGTGCTACATAAAACACATAACCTGTGAACAAGAATACAGTCAAATATCCAACCTACTGGTATTGCTAGGGTCAATTTAAATTCTGAACGGCAAACATGCCAAAGTTATACTTAACACAGAGACTTGAAAGCATCATCATTCACACATATGAAAATAAGAAGCTCTGTAATGAGGGAAAGTCATATAACCTCATACCTGCCCATTAGGAAAGGACTTAATGGATCACATGCAAAAGAACAGGGTAACACTCTGTTAGGGAAATCCTATCCATGTACTCAGATATCTGAAGACTAGATGGCCTGGCTTCTGCGAAAGGCCCACAGTGTCACTCACTTGGATAAAAGCCATGTTCTTTTCATGGTCATGAAGAAATACACCATGATCTCTAGACAGGAACCTGGAAAAAACATTGTGACAAATGTGACTATGGACACGATTAATTGTCTGGACACTGCAGATGACCTCATACACTGCCTTCACCAAAGAAACCATCCTCCGCTCTCCCTGGGGGCATGCAGTTCTCCAAGGTCTATGCTATTGTTGCAATTGTTATAAATACCATCCTCTCTTCCCTGCTCCCCTGCAGAAATGCCACACAGTCATTACTGCCTGCACACCCAGGAATTGCTCATCACTCACAGAGTTAAAAATAAACTCTCAAAAATATAGAACAGTAGACAATCATAATTGTTAAAATTAATAAAAAAACACTATCATTTCTTACCTGAAGACCTGAAATTAAAAACATGGTACAAGTTAAGCCAATCAATACCACTTACCTAGAGATGTGAATGGAGGATGCTGTGATATGGGGAAGGTGCACACTGTCACTTACCTGGACATCAGCAAGGACCCCTTTAACAGCCATTAAGTTCATCTTGATCTCTTGACGGGAATCTGAAAAACACATTCTACAGTTCCAAAGGACAGAACTTGTAGCAGGATACCTTCAAATGACCTCAGACATCTCCTTCATTTTGAGAACATCAGCTCTACCTGAATACCTGCAGTATAGCAAGGTTGTCGCATTTGCAGACATGACAACATTTCCTTCTGGGACACCTGCAATATTTCATGGTTACTATCATGGTTAAGAGCATCATGAGAATCATCTGAAAATGACAAACACACCTCAATCACAGCATCAACCAAAATTCTCTCTAAAATATAAGAATGGAAAACTCACAGTTTCTAGAATTGATAAGAACAGTCCTTTTCTACTTGAATACCTAGGGCTTTCCAGGTAGTGCAGTGGTAGAGAATCTGCCTGCCAATGCAGAAGACCTAAGAGACGCAGGTTTGAACCCTGGAGGAGGAAATGGCAACCCACTCCAGTATTACTGCTGGGAGAATCCCAGGAACAGAGGAGCCTGGAGGGCTACAGTCCATGGGGTCACAAAGAGTTGGACACAACTGAGTGTCTGAGCACTACTACTACCACCTGAATAACTGAAAAGAAAAAATAGTAACATCAACTGTCAGAGAAATTATCAGAAGTTGCCCAGTTTTATGAATATCAAATGACCTGAACCTATATCCTGGTTTACCTGCACACAAGCCACGGTCACCACTAATTAGCACTGTTGGTTTAACCATGGTCTCTTGACATGAACCTAGAATGATAATATGAAATGTTTGTTAAAGGACATAACTTTTTCTACCATGACAGTTGCAAATAATTTTGGTCACTTCATCATCAAGAGACACAGCAACCTACCTGGATACTTGTAGCAAGCCAAGGTGAACACCAGTATAAGATAAAATATCCCTCTTTGACTGAAGACCTGCAAAAATCTTATGACTAGTACTGAGATGGGGAACACCATGATAAATAACTATACTCATAAAACCTCAGCATTCACAGAGGTAAAAATGAACATTTCCAGAAATATAACAAATGAAAACTGAGGATATCTAGAAGTGGTAAAGACTATCACTTTCTAAGTCAATATCTTAAAAAATCAGAGTAACAGGAAGTATGAGGACACATCATCACTTAGCTGGATATATGAAGGTCAGATGGGATTTGCTATGGTATAGGCCTATGTTGTACTTACCTCCATACCAGCAATAATCCCCAGTGAGTACCATTAATAGGCTCACCATGATGTCTTCACATGAATCAGAGAAACACATTGTGGACAATGTTTGTGCATGTGTGCACACTCAGTTGCTCAATTGTGTCTGACTCGTTTGTGACCACATGGACCATAGCTTGCCTGCCAGGCTCCTGTGTCCATAGAATTTTCCAGGCAAGTATTGCTGGAATGGGTTTCCATTTCCTACTCCAGGGATTTTCCCAACCCAGGGATCAAAATCACGTTTCCTGAATCTCCTGCATTTGCAGATGGATTATTTACCACTGTGCCACCTGGGAAAGTTTGCAGAATATAAATCATTCAACCTCTAAAGATGCACATTTCCTTGGTCACTTGATCATTTTGGTACCCATTGACACTACAGGACTAGTTGCAGAAGTTGAAGGTCAATTCCTAGGAAGAGACACCATTTTCACTTGAAGGGACACCTGAAAAAATTTCCATGGTCAATAATATGATGATGGCAATGTGAAAGAATATCTGCATCACTGCATATCTGTTAATCAGAACAAGTATTAAGTATATATTATCTCTAAACAGGAATAGAGAAAACATCTTATTGGTAATAATCTATATCAGTTCAGTTCAGATCAGTCGCTCAGTCATGTCCGACTCTTTGCTACCTCATGAATCGCAGCACGCCAGGCCTCCCTGTCCATCACCAACTCACAGAGTTCACTCAGACTCAGGTCCATAGAGTCTGTGATGCCATCCAGCCATCTCATCCTTGGTCATCCCCTTCTCCTCCTGCCCCCAATCCCTCCCAGCATCAGGGTCTTTTCCAATGAGTCAGCTCTTCACATGAGGTGGCCAAAGTACTGGAGTTTCAGCTTCAGCATCATTCCTTCCAAAGAAATCCCAGGGCTGATCTCCTTCACAATGGACTGGTTGGATCTCCTTGCAGTCCAAGGGACTCTCAAGAGTCTTCTCCAACACCACAGTTCAAAAGCATCAATTCTTCGGTGCTCAGCTCTCTTCACAGTCCAACTCTCACATCCATACATGACTACTGGGAAAACCATAACCTTGACTAGATGGACCTTAGTCGGCAAAGTAATGTCTCTGCTTTTGAATATACTATCTAGGTTGGTCATANTCCAAGGGACTCTCAAGAGTCTTCTCCAACACCACAGTTCAAAAGCATCAATTCTTCGGTGCTCAGCTCTCTTCACAGTCCAACTCTCACATCCATACATGACTACTGGGAAAACCATAACCTTGACTAGATGGACCTTAGTCGGCAAAGTAATGTCTCTGCTTTTGAATATACTATCTAGGTTGGTCATAACTTTTCTTCCAAGGAGGAAGTGCCTTTTAATTTCATGGCTGCTGTCACCATCTGCAGTGATTTTGGAGCCCCCAAAAATAAAGTCTGACACTGTTTCCCCATCTATTTCCCATGAAGTGATGGGACCAGATGCCATGATCTGAGTTTTCTGAATGTTGAGCTTTAAGCCAGCTTTTTCACTCTCCTCTTTCACTTTCATCAACAGGCTTTTTAGTTCCTCTTCACTTTCTGCCATAAGGGTGGTATCATCTGCATATCTGAGGTTATTGATATTTTTCCCGGCAATCTTCATTCCAGCTTGTGCTTCATATAAGGTCAAATAGTTTAACTATACACATGCCAAAAACAAAGTAAATATAAGATACAGAGATTACAGAGATATCTGAAAAGGAAAATGTCCTTAATAGGGTAATGTCATATAATATCATACCTGTATATGAGTAAAGACCTCATGAGGATACCTAAAAATGCACATGGTAACACAAGTGTCTGGGATACTAACCTCACTTATCTTCATATTGAAGTTCAGATGGTCTTGTTGTGGGAGGACCCACTTTAGCACTTAAATGGCTGAGAACAAGGTTCCGTTAGCAACCATTGCTAGGTTCACACTGTTCTCTTCACAGGAACATGACAAAGTACATCTAACAAATGTATTTAAAGATACAATCTATTCCATCAGGATACCTACACTGAAAATTGTTTTCTACCCGGACTGTGGAAATAACAACATGTAAAGGTATTTGAATTAATTCAAGTCAATATCATTCTCAGGAGAAATGTTGACTTCTTAACAAGATATGTGAAAAATCATATGGTGAGTACTCCAGTGGGAATTACACGAAAATTAAAAGATATGATCACACAACACTCAAAGGATTAAATATTAGTTATACCTAAAACATACAAAATGTAAACTCATAAGTAACAGAATTAGTAGGAAAGTTTAGAATTTCTCACCTGAAGATCTAAAACAAAATCATGCTAAAAAGAACTGTTCAGAACACTATCATCACTTACCAACATGCATGGAGAAGAGATGGTCTGTGATGAGGAAAAGGCAACCATCCCAACTTAGGTAGACATGAGCAATGTCCCAAGTAAATTACCAATGAAAGCTCACCATCCGGACATGACATGAATCTGAAAACACATTAGGAGAATGAATGCAATAAACATAATATTCTAGGTGTGGACACCTGAATATTCTCTTGGTCAGTTTTACCATTTGGATGCTTGTACAAGTGCAGGACTCAATCTAACAAAGAGATACCATCTCACCTGGCATATTCATCAGTATGCAACACACAGACTCAACCTGCATCTTGTCAGGAATAAGAGATTCTACTGACGTCAGATAAAATCACCAGAACTTTACTGGAAACGTGGGAAAAACATATGGGTACTCCTGGGGTCAGGAAACCATGATCAGTATATAGGGAGGTGTAATCCCTCAACTATCACAGGATGAGACAGAAGCTTTTTCTAAGATAGTGGAAACCATGTGTTGGAGGATTTGGTAAATCACTGTCATTTCTTACCTGAGTGCCTGCCTGAAAAAAGTCTTGGCAACATCAGTGTGACAACCCATCCTAACTTACCTAGACTGATGAAGGCCTGAGGACCTGTGCTGTGGGTGAGGCCACAACCACCACTTAACTGGATACCGGCCAGGTCACATGGGAACCACCTTTGACACGTTCACCTAGAGTGCTTGACGTGAATCTGAAAAACGCATCAGGCAAAACGCGTTCACTATGCATCACAGTCGACCTGTGTGACTGCTAACTTGACGAAGTACATCAGTGATGGATGCATCAACCTTACCTGGGTAACTGCAGGAACATCAGGTCAAGGCCTAGTCAGAGAACCTTCCTCTTTTGAGCATTTACCTGCAAAACTCCCCTCGTCAATGTCACAGGTATGGGAAATCCAGTGAGTTGCATACATACCATCACAAGAGCAGGGAAAAAGAAGCATCTCTGAACAAGAATAGATTCATAGTCAGTTTCTCATGCTGATGAACACTGTGAGGGACCAATGAATTTCTGAAATGTTCCATGCCAAATCAAGGTCTATTTAAGAGTCTTCAGAAGATCATGAATTTACTATCAATCTAAAAATAAGAAGGTCCCTAATGAATTCATGTCACATAATCTCACGCAACTACACTATGCAAAAAACTGAATGGGAAACCTTCAACAAAGAATGTTCACGCGCTGGGTTAAAGACACCATCCCCATTCACCTAGACATCAGAAAATGGAATGATATGGCCGGACAAGGACCCACTTCATCCCACTCCTGGTTGCGAGCGAGGTCCCGAGGACAGCTATCATTTGGTTCATTGTGATGACAAGACGGCTAGACCTTGAGAAATGCATTCCACTGTGTCTTAAAGGACACAGTGGCTTACCTGTGAAATAAGCTTACCCTTGCCAATAACATCGGTCACTTCCATCAAGAGGGCTAGCAGAACCCAAGTCCAACCTGGACTTGGACGAACTGAAAGTCAACATCATTGTTAGGCACAGAGTCACCTCTTGGAGGCATACCGGGGGAAATCTCCTGGTGAGTATTTCAACAGCAGAATCAATTGCCTGGATGTGCATTACCCTCTGTCACTCTTTAGCTGAAACACACTTTATAGTGAAATTCTAAGGGGGGGAAAAAAGAGAGGGGAAGACGTACTGAGCATTGGTGGTGGACAATGTCATGTCTTGACTGAAAACCTGCTGCCCTGAAAAATAAAAAAACTAAAATTGAATAGGTAGGAGTGCCATCCACACTTGCCTACATTGCTGAAGATCAGTTTGCTTGCAGGCAGCTAAAGGCCCACCTCATGACTGACCTGGACACCAGCAAGGTCCCCAGAGAGTGACCATTGGAAGCTTCCTCTTGAAAGGAACCTGAAAAACACATGAAGAGATCTGTGTAAAGGGTCATGATTTGCGTGACCAGGACACCGGAAAACCACCCTAGTCATTTCCATCCTTAGCACATCAACATTACCTGAGTGCTCATAGGACTCCGAAGTCAAGACCCCTGTCAGGTTAATTACACTTCTTTACAGGGTACCTGCAGAATGTCCATGGTCAGAACAGTGCTTGGCATATTATAAGAACTACCTGACCTGTGTCATCCCTCACAACTCTCAGAGTAAACATTTTTTCTCTAAAGGTCTTAAGAATGAGTAAAGTATCCTTCCTTACCTGAGGACCAGCAAAGAAGTCTTGGTCACAGTGGGAGGGTCACAATTCTTGCTCAGCTATGCATGTGCAAAAGATTTATACGATCTGAAGAGAAGCCAGAGTATGAAAAGGCAAAATGATAGGATACCAAAAGAGAAACTCCCCAGGTCATTAGGTGTCCAATATGCTACTGGAGAGCAGTGGAGAAATAACCACAGACAGAATGAAGGGATAGAGCCAAAGCAAAAACAATACCCAGTTATGGATGTGACTGGGGATAGAAGCAAGTTCCGATGCTGNAAACGGATGCATGTGCAGTTCAGGGAATCTGTGCTGAGGGTTAGCCCACATTATCCACGTACCTGATGTGCGTTTCAACCAGGATACTTGGGTCATGTCATCATTAGGGGACACATCCACTCTACCTGGAGATTTTCCAAGGTCATGGCCCAGGTTGGAAAGCCGTAGTTGGCTCACTGGACACCTATTCAAAGCCTATGGGCAGCACCGTGATGGCAAAACCATGATCAATATCTGCATATGTGCAAACATTCATGCCTAAGAGTACTCAACCTCTTCCAAAAGAGAAACAGGGCAAAATGTTGCATTTTCACATCACGAAAGATACGCTTGGGCTTCCCTGATAGCTAAGTGGGTAAAGAATCACCTGCAATGCAGGAGACCCCAGTTCAATTCCTGTGTGGGGAAGATCTGCTGGAAAAGGGACAGGCTGCCCACACTAGTATTCCTGGGCTTGCCTTGTGGCTCAGCTGGTAAAGAATCTGCCTGCAACACACAAGACCTGGGTTCAATCCCTGGCTTGGGAAGATCCCTTGGAGAAGGGAAAAGCTCCCCACTCCAGTATTCTAGCCTGGAGAATTCCGTAGACTGGATCGTCCATGGGGTCGCAAAGAGTTGGACATGACTGAGTTACTTTCACTTTCACTTTCAAAGACACTCTTCTCTCTTACCCTGATCCCTGAAAGAAAAAGTCAGGGTAATAAGGGTTAGGACACACCATCACCTACACAGACATCTGGACATCAGATGGCCTGCGCTGGGGCTTAGGCCCACTGCGTCCCTTACCTGGACACCAACCAGGTTCCACCTGCAAATCTTTCCTTCCTTCACTGCTATGTTGAATACATACCCAACGCTAAAGAGGAGCAAAGCAAGATGTCATTTCTACCAGTGTCATTAGGGAAACATGAAATTCCTCAATACAAGAGACTGGAATCATGATGTACAGAGATACCTCATGATCAAGACATCTTTCATCAGGTCATATCAGATGAATTCATCTGGGAGAACAAGGATGGGCACGTGAGGCCTGCAGAAAAATAAAAAGAGAGAGAGGAAAAAGAAGACATAATCAGAGATCGTAGGGATAGCATCCTTATTTATCTTGATAGGAAATTTCAGAGGGTCTGCAGTCTCTGAGATCCACTTTAACACTTACCTGGTTAAGCGGTCTCTTCTGAGTGAATTGGCTCACCCTGTTCTCCTATCAGGATCTTGAAGAAACACATGCAACAGATGGGTTTAGCATGAATCTTGTGCTACTAGGATGCCTGCCCCTGACTTTTTTCACCTCCTTTATTACACATCACAGCCATTCTACCTGCATCTTTGCAGCCATTCATGGTCACCACTGTGGTCAGGAGAGACCAGTTGTACTTCACTGTATATGTGCACAAATACTTCAGGACAACTACCTGGACAGAGTCCTCACTACCTACAGGATGAAACAGATGGTTTCACTAAACTGGAAACAGGGTGAACTTACGGTTAATACAATTAGCAAAGACTCTGGTGGCTCACACGGTAAAGGGTCTGCCTACAATGCAGGAGACCCGGGTTCAATCCTTGGGTCAGGAAGATCCCCTGAAGAAGGAAATGGCAACCCATTCCAGTATTCTTGTCTGGAAAATCCCATGGACGGAGGAGCCTGGTTGGCTACTGTCCATGGGGTCGCAAAGAGTTGGACACAACTGAGCGACTTCACTTCACCTCAGTTAGCATTTCTTATCCAAGTACCTGCATGAAAAAAGTCTTGGCAACATCAGTGTGAAAACCCATCCTAACTTACCTAGACTGATGATGGCCTGAGGACCCATGCCGTGGGTGAGGCCATAACCACCACTTCACTGGATACTGGCCAGGTCACATGGGAATCACCTTCGACATGTTCACCTAGGGAACTTGACGTTAATCTGAAAAACATATTGTGCCATATGTGTTCAGTACACATCATCCACATACCTGTACCCCAACAATTTCTTTACTGTCTTGATGTTTGCAAAACTGTACCATTAATCCTTAGGAAGTGATACTCTGTTACCTTGAAGAGATATCTTAAAACTTCACTGTCATATTTGTGGTCATGAACAACAAGATAAATTACCTGGATCCTGTTGTCAGCAGGAGTGTATAAAACAGTATATCAGAAGAAGAGTAGATTATTCTTGTAGTAGTAATGTAGCGCTGTGCTAAGTCGCTTCAGTCGTGTCCAACTCTGTGCGACCCCACAGACGGCAGCCTACCAGGCTCCCCTGTCCCTGGGATTCTCCAGGCAAGAACACTGGAGTGGGTTGCCATTTCCTTCTCCAATGCATGAAAGTGAAAAGTGAAAGGGAAGTCACTCAGTTGTGTCTGACTTAGCGACCCCATGGACCGCAATGTTCAGTACACATCATCCACATACCTGTACCCCAACAATTTCTTTACTGTCTTGATGTTTGCAAAACTGTACCATTAATCCTTAGGAAGTGATACTCTGTTACCTTGAAGAGATATCTTAAAACTTCACTGTCATATTTGTGGTCATGAACAACAAGATAAATTACCTGGATCCTGTTGTCAGCAGGAGTGTATAAAACAGTATATCAGAAGAAGAGTAGATTATTCTTGTAGTAGTAATGTAGCGCTGTGCTAAGTCGCTTCAGTCGTGTCCAACTCTGTGCGACCCCACAGACGGCAGCCTACCAGGCTCCCCTGTCCCTGGGATTCTCCAGGCAAGAACACTGGAGTGGGTTGCCATTTCCTTCTCCAATGCATGAAAGTGAAAAGTGAAAGGGAAGTCACTCAGTTGTGTCTGACTTAGCGACCCCATGGACCGCAGCCCACCAGGCTCCTCCACCCACCCATGGGTTTTCCAGGCAAGAGTACTGGAGTGGGGTGCCACTGCCCTCTCCGAGTAATGTAGTAGTAGTACATTATTCTTACTAGTGTTTCTAGGGACAGGTTGATACTGTGACTGTATTCAAACCCAAAATATAGCTAATACAATTTGCTAGATTTTAAATTATATAGTGTTCAAGTTATGTACTATGTGAATGCCTAATAAATTACATGACATGTCCTACCTTTACTAGCAAACAGTGTATCAGGATTCTGTGTAGGAAAACACATGGGAAGACTGTGCTTGTGGTATTATACATCCTCACTTAGCAAGGTGTCTGAAGACCAGCTAGTCTATATTGTGATATTGTTTTTGAAGTTTGGCAAAATTCTGTCATTTCTTACCTGAATACCTGCATGCAAAATGTCAGAAACTCATAACTGACTCTCAACTGCACAGTGAAATTGAAGGGAAACTGGTGTTTGGATTAACTCCCACTTCTAAAGGCCCCTACACTGGACTGGTGTATAGCAAGGCCTGTTGTCCTCAAACTCACCTTCAAACGATGCTCAAACAGAGGAAACTGCACTACACTAGGATGAGAAGATGATGACATCAGACATAGCCAGCTTGCCCAAGATGTTGATTTGATTCATATGATTATAATGTTTTCTTGATTCCTTGGGCCTATGCCTATCAATCAAATGTTTTCTATCATGGACACGATTCTGTGCTAGTTTAAAACTCAATCCAATTGTTTAGTTGTGGCCAGTTACCTGTGTGTCGGGAGCCGAAGGAGTCAAGAAAAGCCCTGCCCAGGACAAGGATCCCGGGCAGGGTGATCCGGTCCAAGGAGGCTGGCACTCAAGGGGAATTCGAAGGTCCAGAGGCCTGAAGAAACTCCCCAAAGAAACCCCCCATTGCTCATCCAGCAGCTACTGTAATAGTTTGCAAGTTTGTTCTTCTAGGATTACTGATTAATAGCTGTACAGGCATTCCCCTGAAAACCAAAGAATAGAATTAAGAAGTAAACATTCCCCTGAAAACCAAAAATAGAATTAAGAGGTAAACATTGTACAGTTATCAATAGGCTTATTCTTAAAAAGTCCACAACATGATGATTAATGCAAACACTGTTCTCATGTCTTTCTGGGGACTATAGAAATTGTGTTTCTTGATATATTGTTTAAATCTAACAAGAAAAGGTTGTTATTGTAAAAAGGGCCTCAACAGGAGACCCAGGTGGCCAGGTGGCTTAGTTTTTCAAGAAATCAAAAAGAATCTGGTGAAAAACAAATTCTGGGAGGTGACAAAGATTGAATAAGGAAGTTAAGAAAGTTTGGAAATGTTTTACTCATGATGTATGGGAGTGTTTTGGAAAAGGCTTACGCGGAAATAACAAGATGAAAAATATGGTTTGTAACCTCCTACACTATGTAATTAAATTTGTGCAACCATGTATAAAATGCCTTTGAAAATCAAACCCTGTTGGAAGTGCTTGAGAGAAATCTGTCTGATGCTCTTGCTGAATAAAGAATCATTCTTGCACCTGTGACCTTCGAGTCATTAGTACGCCGACACCATTCATCCCAAGAGTATTCCTGGACCCCACGGAGGCTGGGCCCCCGCACCTGTGTCTAGTACTTCTGGGTTACCTGGGTGGATTTCTGCCCTCCAGGTCTCTGATTGGATACCCTGTAGGAAATTTATTTTAGATGAGAGTTCAGTCATGTTCTGTCTATTCATGATATTACTAAGTGGGATCCTCTCACCTGGCCATTTAATAATATATGCTCTGATGTTGGCCATATATTTAAGTTTTCTCTTAGGGTCATCCAAAATCAGAGTGACGAGCTAAGTCCCAATCAAAATATTAACCTCTCATCTATTAAAAGGAAAACTCCCACAATTATGGACTGGATCTATATGGTTAACACCAGGCTATGGTCATTCGCACAGAGTCGGACACGACTGAAGTGACTTAGCAGCAGTAGCAGCATGGTCATTTAAGTTTAAAAGCTCCTCTATGTTGGGAACAATTAAATCATACTAAAAATGATAACCTGGTAATATATGAGACAAGGCTAGGTGCTTTATGAACTATGCCTATTATTATCCTTAAAGAGAGTGATTGGTATGGAACTCAGTGGATCTGTGACACTAATTTATGGGCTTCACATCTATAAGCATAGATACAAAGGTATAGCCTGGGATTCCCATGAATTTAAGTTCATACATGTTAACAAATTAGAGGTAACTCCAACCAATCTACCATTGGTATGATCCCAATGGGTCAAAAGATCTGTATTCTACTGGTATGACCACTTAGCAGCTATTTTTTTTGTGTGTGCCTTCAATGGGATTGGAGGATGTAATTGGCTTTCATAAACTTTAAATGGTAGTAATAGGGCTATTAGCCTATTGAATTCTGATCACTATGATGAGAAAGGCAGTGCTACACAACTGCAAGCCCCTTGACACCTTACAGCATCTCGGGGAGATATCTGTGCTATAATTCAAACTGAATGCTATATTTTCATACCTGATAAATCCTTTACTGTAACACATTTGATGAACCATATGAAAAATCAGATTTCTGCTTTAAGTGACTCATTCCCTAGTCTTGACGATCTTTTACTGGTTTGGTGTAGGAAGCTCATGGCTAAACTATTTCCTTTTAATTTCACTAATATTATTAACTATACTCTTTGTATTTTGTCTGTTTCACAAGATTATTATTTCTTGTATTACCAAGTGTATGACTGAGCCTCCAGTGAAAATAATGATGACTAGACTTGAAGCAGTTGATCAAATGTATAGCTTGATATGTGATCAATGATTGTAATAGTGTAACTCTAGATATGGGAAGATGCAATGAAAGGGAATACTTTCCTGGACCATAACTAGAAGACAGGTGTCCAGAGAGCTTTGACTATTAAGACCTAGTCCAGTAATAGCACATTGAGTGGCCTATCAGCAAAACCTTCAGAACTGGGAAAGAGCTTTTCCAGCAACGCAAGACAAAATGGTCATGAAAAGTACCCCCCTCCGCCCCCACAAGGTGTCCATGTCAACTAAAAATTGGCACTGACCGAAGCAATACCAATGACTGAACAGCAAAGGCATTTCACATCTGCCTCTATAGAGACTGAACTCTGTGCTGCTATAGCTATTGACCTTCAACCACCCCTGAGGGAGTTTAGGGTGGAGTGAGGCACTCTGTGCTCCAGGGAATCTGGTGGGACAGGTCTTTAGACAGTTGGATGTTTTTAGGAACAGATTTTATGATCTCAATCCTTGCATCTCCTCATATCTAGAGAAGCACTAAATTTCTTCATGGTGACATCAGACCCTCGTGACTAACAAAACACCTTTTGTAAAATGAGTGCTTAATGGTATTAAACACCCTACCCCTTCCCCAAAGCCTTATATATTGATCTTCCCTCACTGCTGCTTTGGAGCAGTTTCTGAGTTGTTTGGAGCAGTTTTCTGAGATGCTGCCTCCCAGGCTGCAGTCCTCATTTTGCCCCCAAATAAAACTTAACTCACAACTCTCAAGTGTACATCTTTTTTTAGTTGACAATATATATCTACATAACACACAAATAGTGAAGCCTCAGTTCTTCAAGATTTCAGTTCTGAGTCAGGTACAGCAAAGTAAAACCCATCTGTTACAAAAGAGGCTAGATTAAAATTGGGGTTTTCACAGATAAAACAAGTCAGGCTTACTTGGCTAGATGGTTAAATATTATATTTGCAGAAAAAGCAATTTCTAATTACTTTGGACAAGCCAATTTCTAAATCACTTTACCTTCTTTAAAATTTGCACTTCAAAAAGACAGAGATAAGGTTCCAAGGAAGACCAGAGAGGATATTTGCATCTCAAAGATACAGGCAAGTTCTTCCTAAGATAATTTGTTTCCCCATGTTTAGTGTTTAGGAGCTTCACAAGATAAACAGGGAAGGTTTTGGGGGTGGTGAAGATTTTTGGAACCACTCTTCTGGTCCTGTAAAGATTACATTTGTAAACCAAGGACAGTTTTGTTTTCCCCTCCTTTTCCAAAAGAATTGGGTGTCCTCCCCAACAAGGACTGACACATCTATCCATCCATGTTGGACGCTTCACCTCTCCTCTTCTCTGGAAGAGAAGAAGCGAGAAGGCCTCTCTGGAAGGCCGAGGAGCAACACCCAGGCTCCCACAAGAAAGAGGCAAATGTAACAGGAAAGATAGGGAAGACTGAGAAATCCACCCTGTGATCCACTGGGCTGGTCCCCAGAAAGGAGTCAAAAGGAGAAACCCTCACCCATTTGGCAGCAGCTACTGGGGCCCAGTGAGCAGTGGGGCCTTTGGAACACACCAGAGGGTAATCCTGGCCAGAGTGTCTCAGTTGCTTCCACAGCTACTGGCCTGTTCGCAGAGGGTGTGAGGAGAAAGGAAAGAGGAGAAAACCAGAGAGGAAGCCACAGTGGAAGCAGTTCCAGATGTCTGCACATCACCAAAGTAACCAGAATAAACCAGAACCTAACCATCCAGAAAGTCACATTAACATGACTTCCCAGTCCCATTAGACTGGTAACCTTTCTCCAAAGTGCCTTATACACAGAGTTTCCCTTCATAGGGAGAACACTCCAAATTGGAGCCATAGTCCCCAAGATGGGAGCCAAAGCTCCCCAGATCATACAGGGTCAAAAAAGGCTACTGTGGCACCCTGATGTCAAGCTGTTCTGGGGAAAAGGTTATTTAAGTATTTAATTTACAAAGAAGAGTAGTATCTATTAGAGAAACAATCAACTTGTTCTCTGCTGTCAAAATTACCTGGGGCTCCAGTAGGAGAAATTAGAATTGGATGCCTCAAGTCCAAGGGAGTCTCCTGGGCATGTTTATTATCAGCACTTTGTAACTGCCTGATTGTTTAGTTGTGAGCCATTTCAAGGGCCATTGTTCTTCTGATCTTAACATGTCTAATGTGAACCCGAAAGATCTTTCCTTCAGGATAGATGAAATATTTCCCAGTTTTATAAGCTGTATAGCACCAAACACACAGACAGACAAATTCCAACAAAAAAGGCACAGATTCCAGCATCGATGCATCCAGACAAACCGATTCCCAGATAGGGTAAATAAATTTACCCTATAAACAAATGAACTAACTCCAACTACGCTACCCACCCCCATAAGAACTAGCTCCCAAATGAACCAGTTCCAATTGGACCAGTTCCCAAATGAGGTAAATTTACCCTACAAATGAGCTAATTTCAACTAGGGTGGGCTCGCCCCACGAGGACTAGCTCCCAATGAACCAATTCAGGGTAGAGTCCAATAACACCTCCCCTCTGCAAATGGGTACCAAATCAAGTTGGCTAATCCTGTGAAACAAAAGCCCAGATTGAGGGGAAAAAATGTTTCCGGTGTGCACACTGAAGCAACTTAACCTTCAAAACTGAGCCTGTCGGTTCTTAACACAAAAGGACACACAACATAAGCTGAACTAGCTATCAAACTGGGTAGATTTACCCTACAAATGAAATTCAGTCTGTTGACTCTTAAAGTTTGTCAGTTCCTTGTCTCAACTGCCAAGTGCTAGGGGCAGTCAGGGCCACTTCAGGCAATCTTGAAGGAAAGAACCTCAGGACAACAAGTGGTCCCAGCAGCTGCTAGGATCTTGCCCCAGTATTCCCTGTTCAGGGCCAGCTAGCCACGAGCATCAAGGCTCCTGGCTGGCTAAATCAAATTGTTATCGAGTCCAAGCTCGCTCTGTTCACGGCACAATAAGCCAATGAATCTGCGAGATGAGGCGTTGAGGAAAGGAAGAGACTGTAATTGGAGAGCCGGCAGACAGAAAAGATGGCAGGCTCAGCTCAGTTCAGTCGCTCAGTCATGTCCGACTCTTGACGACCCCATGGACTGCGGCACGCCAGGCTTCCCTGTCCATCACCAATTCCCAGAGCTTACTCAGACTCATGTCCATTGAGTTGGTGATGCCATCCAACCATCTCATCCTCTGTCAAAATAACCATTTTATGGGGTCTGAATGCCAGGTTCTTTTATAGATCAGAGATGATGAGGGGAGGTAAGGAAGCAAAGTAAAAAGGCCATTAATCTTGCAAACATATCCTAGAATGGCAAGTCTCAGGCAGGGGATGTGTTAATTTCTTCCTTCTGCTGTCCACAGGTGTCCATGGTTCTGAACAAAGGCACTTTAGTTTAACAGTCAGGCAGAGGGGCAGGATTCTCTGATGCAAACCATTCTGCATGATTATGATAACAAAAGCAAGTCACAGAAACAGTTCCAACATGGGAGTCAGAATTGGCTTCCTTGCTGCAACAGGGTTAGGAACACTATCACCACTTCCCTACATTTCTGAAGGTCAGATGGCCTGTGCTATGGTTTAGGCCCACATCATCACTTACCCGGAAAACAGCAGTATCCCTATTAATAAGCATTGTTACCACAACGTCTTGACAGGAACCTGAAAAACATATTATGAAATATGCATCGAAGGAAACAATATATTCTACCAAGATACCTGCAAATAACCCTGTTTACATCTATCATTATGGGACACATCAACTTTACCTGTTTATTAGCAACATTCCAAGGTCAACATCATTTTGGGGTAAGACCATCATTTCCTAAGTACATACCTGCAAAAATCCCATGCTTACTACTGTGGAGAGGAACACCATAATTATCTGTGTACCTGCAATTTCTGGACACTTGGAGGGCAAAACAAAGTTTCTCTCAAATAAAAATGTGAAGACTCATGGATTCTAGAATTGGTAAGGACTCTTATCATTTCTTACCTAAAGAGCTATTTTTTTAAAATGTTAAGTGTTAGGGATGCTACTGACACTTATTTAGATATCCAAAAATCAGATGGTCTGTGGGGATTTAGACCCACATCATCATTTACCTGGACACTGGAAAAATCCATGTCAACAGCCATGGTAAATTTCATCATACTCTTTTGACTGAAACCTGATAAATACATTGTTACTAATGTTCCCACATGTGTATCTTTTTTCTTCTGGGTGCCTATAAATAAAGCTGATTCTTTTCTTTATTGTAGGATCTATCAACTCTACTTGGATACTTGTATTCCACAGTTTACATCTTTGTTAGTAACAACATTTTCTTTTGACTGGATACTTGGAAAAATTCTAGTGAAAAGTAAGGGCTAATTTTTCTCTCTCTTTTTTAGGGCTAATTCTTTGTAGTATTTATGAGCATACTAAGACGGTAGGTATTGCAAGAGGGCATCAGAGGGAAGATACACTGAAACCATAATCACAGAAAACTAGTCAATCTAATCACACTAGGACCACAGCCTTGTCTAACTCAATGAAACTAAGCCATGCCATGTGAGGCCACCCAAGATGGGCGGGTCATGGTGGAGAGGTCTGACAGAATGAGGTCCACCGGAGAAGGGAATGGTAAACCACTTCAGTATTCTTGCCTTGAGAACCCCATGAACAGTATGAAAAGGCAAAAACATAGGATACTGAAAGAGGAACTCCCCAGGTGGGTAGGTGCCCAGTATGCTACTGGAGATCAGTGGAGAAATAACTCCAGAAAGAATGAAGGGATGGAGCCAAAGCATAAACAATACCCAGTTGTGGATGTGACTGGTGATAGAAGCAGGTCCAGTGTATAGCATAGGAACCTGGAATGTCAGGTCCATGAATCAAGGCAAATTGCTGCTGCTGCTGCTAAGTCACTTCAGTTGTGTCCGACTCTGTGCGACCCCATAGATGGCAGCCCACCAAGCTCCCCCATCCCTGGGATTCTCCAGGCAAGAACACTGGAGTGGGTTGCCATTTCCCTCTCCAATGCATGAAAGTGAAAAGTCAAAGTGAAGTCGCTCAGTCGTGTCTGACTCTTCGTGATCCCATGGACTGCAGCCTACCAGGCTCCTCTGCCCATGGGATTTTACAGGCAAGAGTACTGGAGTGGGGTGCCATTGCCTTCTCCGCAAGGCAAATTGGAAGTGGTCAACCAGGAGATGGCAAGAGTGAACGTCGACATTCTAAGAATCAGTGACTAAAATGGCCTTGAATGAGTGAATTTAACTCAGATGACCATTATATCTACTACTGCGGGCAGGAATCCCTTTTAAAAAATGGCATAGCCATCATGGTCAACAAAAGAGTCCGAAATGCAGTACTTGGATGCAATCTCAAAAATGACAGAATGATCTCTGTTCGTTTTCAAGGCAAACCATTCAATATCACAGTAATCCAAGTCTATGCCCCAACCAGTAATGCTGAAGAAGCTGAAGTTGAATGGTTCTATGAAGACCTACAAGACCTTTTAGAACTAACACCCAAAAAAGATGTCCTTTTCATTCTAGGGGNGAGAAGCTCTATAGAGTCAACAAAAACAAGACCAGGAGCTGACTGCGGCTCAGATCATGGACTTCTTATTGCCAAATTCAGACTTAAATTTAAGAAAGTAGGGAAAACCACTAGACCATTCAGGTATGACCTAAATCAAATCCCTTATGATTATACAGTGGAAGTGAGAAATAGATTTAAGGGACTAGATCTGATAGAGTGCCTGATGAGCTATGGATAGAGGTTTGTGACATTGTACAGGGGACAGGGATCGAGATCATCCCCATGGAAAAGAAATGCAAACAAGCAAAATGGCTGTCTGGGGAGGCCTTACAAATAGCTGTGAAAAGGAGAGAAGTGAAAAGCATAGGAGAAAAGGAAAGATATAAGCATCTGAATGCAGAGTTCCAGATCATAGCAAGAAGAGATAAGAAAGCCTTCTTCAGCAATCAGTGCAAAGAAATAGAGGAAAAGAACAGAAGGGGAAAGACTAGAGATCTCTTCAAGAAAATTAGAGATATCAAGGGAACATTTCATGCAAAGATGGGCTCGATAAAGGACAGAAATGGTATGGACCTAACAGAAGCAGAAGATATTAAGAAAAGGTGGCAAGGATACACAGAAGAACTGTACAAAAAAGATCTTCATGACCCCGAAAATCATGATGGTGTGATCACTCACCTAGAGCCAGACAGTCTGGAATGTGAAGTCAAGTGGGCCTTAGAAAGCATCACTACAAACAAAGCTAGTGGAGGTGATGGAATCCCAGCAGAGCTATTTCAAATCCTGAAAGATAATGCTGTGAAAGTACTGTACTCAATATGCTAGCAAATCTGGAAAACTCAGCCACAAGACTGGAAACAGTCAGTTTTCATTCCAATCCCAAAGAAAGGCACTGCCAAAGAATGCTCAGACTACAGCACAATTGCACTCATCTCACATGCTAGTAAAGTAATGCTCAAAATTCTCCAAGCCAGACTTCAGCAATACATGAATCGTGAACTTCCTGATGTTCAAGCTGGTTTTAGAAAAGGCAGAGGAACCAGAGATCAAATTACCAACATCCGCTGGATCATGGAAAAAGCAAGAGAGTTCCAGAAAAACATCTATTTCTGCTTTATTGACTATGCCAAAGCCCTTGACTGTGTGGATCACAATAAACTGTGGAAAATTCTGAACAAGATGGGAATACCAGACCACCTGACCTGCCTCTTGAGAAA
>SJXQ01002549.1:0-23583 GCA_006408695.1 Aepyceros melampus
TAGCAAATTATAGAACAAAATCAAATACATCCAAGGCAGTCTTATTGTTTTTTATTGATAGCTGAAGAAATTAAGGGTTTCAAAGCAGCCACACCAATCCAAGAATGTCTAGAAAGAAGCATGAACTCTTTTCTAATACAATGAGTAGTCATTTATTCCAGTGATCTTACATCTTCAGGCTTGAGTTTTCAGAGTAGGTATTACCAGGAGAAAATATAGTTCTCAATCTAGGAAGCCCTGACAGAGTTTGGAAAATCTCTTTTTCTTTATTAGACCTTTTTGTGCTCAGTCTCTTACTCATGTCCGACTCTTTGTGACCCCATGAACTGTAGCCCGCCAGGCTTCTCTGTCCATGGGATTTTCCAGGCAAGAATACTGGAGTGGGTGGCCAGTTCAAGACCATTGCTCCCTAGGCTTACTGACTAGAGGCATTTAGGTGGATCCAGCCTAGAGCAGGGGAGAAGGCAGTGGCACCCCACTCCAGTACCCTTGCCTGAAGAATCCCATGGACGGAGGAGCCTGTAGGCTGCAGTCCATGGGGTCACTAAGAGTCGGACATGACTGAGCGACTTCACTTTCACTTTTCACTTTTATGCATTGGAGAAGGAAATGGCAACCCACTCCAGTGTTCTTGCCTGGAGAATCCCAGGGACAGGGGAGCCTGATGGGCTGCCTTCTATGGGGTCGCACAGAGTCGGACACGACTGAAGCCACTTAGCAGCAGCAGCAGCCTAGAGCAGAATGGAGAGAGGCTGGTGCCAATCCCTTCTTGGCCTCCCCATTGGTCTGAATGCTTCTTAGTGGTGGGAATGGGTCAGAAAAGAGGGAACAACTCTGGATCTCTTGACAGCAGGACTCTGAGCTTTGAATGTTTACTGATCTGGTCCCATGGGACTGATTTTCTAAGGAGAAATGTAAAGAAATAGCAAAGTCCCTATAGCTGAAATGTCCCTTAGCAGTGTTTTTTCAGTGTGTGGTTTTCAATTAATGGTCATAAAATCAATTTAAAAGGCCTTAACCAGCATATTTTATTAATGAAATAGGACAGAAAGGAATGAAATTTAAAAATACCAGAATGGATCACATTTTATTTTAATGGTTGTACATGTGCCTTATCGGGTCATTATATAAATTGTGTTTCTTATTAAGGGCCATTTCCAAAAAGCTTGAAAGTCACTTTCCTATAGCACTTTGTACTTGTCTGGTTGCTACACCATTTATGACAGCTCACACCTCATCCTCCTTACCAGCCTGTGAAGTTTTTAAAGTAGGACTATTGCCCAAATTATTTTTTCTTGGCCACAGTGATTTCCTTAATACTGTGTACCTGTTGGGTGCTTAGTAACCCAGTTTAAGATTTACTTGTTATTCATTTTGCCTCCAAGTTCTAAATACATTCTTTTAAAAAATGATCAAGTGTTATTTATAATTGTTTTGTTCAGTTCCTGTCAATTTTGATGCGTAAGCTGTCATCTGTATAAGCATTGCCTTTTAACCACCTTTTCCTTAGTTTTGGAACTGTGGCCCAAGCCTAGAGGAAGTCCTAAAAATGGTTTCCATCAAGGCTACTGTGTAGACTTGAACTTCTGTTTTTCGAAGAGCTCTCTCAGGTGCTGCTCCGTTGTGGCTTCCTTCTGCTGCATAAGTTCGGCTGTTCCTTTGGTCACTCCCCAGGCGTCCGGCTTTGACATGGAAGGGTTGTACGGCCTGCCCGAGGCTATCTGAAGATTCTCCCAGTATTCCTTCCTGGCCCTGGGTGAATAAAACACACAGAAACCGTGAGGGTCTGTCTCTAGGCTGTGAGCTAGAACCCTGCCATCTTTGGACTCTTGAGAGTGTGTCCTCTGAAACACATTTATCTTTTCTTTTTTCCCAGAATCTGTAGGTCTAAAATCACTTTGAATTCCTTCTTTTCATATACACGTAGGTTCAAAAGCTAAGGATTTAGAACAAGGACACTTGCTAAGTTACCTCGCCTCCCCATCCTCACTTTCTGGTTCTACCTCCTGAGCCACCTGGGCCCACATTCGCTGCTCTTCCCAAAGCCAGTGCTGCCTCTGCCTCCTTCCTATTTCCATCAGCTCCTAGTTCCAGGCCTTGCCAGGTCTGGTCTCTTGCAGAAAAGACTACCTCACAGGTTTCCCTGTCTCCAGGCTACTGAAACTTGCGAACTGAACTTGGTCTCAGACCCTTCAGACTCCTCACTGCCTTGGGATAAGGTAATCCAGACCTCGTGAGTGTGAACAGAGGCCACCTCCCATCTGGATGTGTGTCTCCTACCAAATTCTGAATCTGAGGTTCTCAAACTGCTAATGTCTCAGCAAACCGTTCTCTCAGCACTCCCACCCAGTGCTTCCCTCTAGGCTATTCTCCTACCTGGCAAAGTAACTCATCCTTCAGAACTCGGCTCAGGCACTAGCTCCATGGGAAATTCTTCACCAGCCCTCCCGCTTTTTCCCCTGGTGGCCGTCAGTGCGGACCCCCAGCACCTGTGTACATCTTCATCCTTAACTTACCATGTCAGCTGAACTTAGCTATTTATCTCTCTGCCTACTAGACTATTACCTCCTTGGAAACAGGCCTGTGCTGCGCTAGCTCCATGGGAAATTCTTCACCAGCCCTCCCGCTTTTTCCCCTGGTGGCCGTGAGTGCAGACCCCCAGCACCTGTGTACATCTTCATCCTTAACTTACCATGTCAGCTGAACTTAGCTATTTATCTCTCTGCCTACTAGACTATTACCTTACTTGGAAACAGGCCTGTGCTTTGTCCAGCTTGCTCCTTTGGCATCTACAACAGTGTCCGACACAGTTTTGTTGAACTAACATTAGTCAAATAGAGTGAAACTGCTGCCTCTGCTTGAGGGGCAGTTTCTACCCACTTCCTTCTTCTGTGGAAATCTACCTAGCTTTTTAAAATCTAGCCCCAAAGTCCCTTCTTCTACGTCATCTATTAGGTAGAGATAGTTATTCTCTTCTCTTCGTTGTTACTTTTTTATCCATGCCTCTACTTAAGTAGATAACTACAGTTTAATACATCAGGTTTCTTCTCCATTTCCCCCCAGTAGACTGTGAGAGGCTGTAAGCCAGGGACTGCAGCCTTTCATTTCTATATTCCTAGTATCCTGCACATTGCCTGATGTGAAAATCTATTTGTTTATTGTTCTCATCCCCCATGGGATGTAAGCTCTGAGAGCAAAGACCTTTTTTAATCTCATTCACCACTGTCTTCCCAGCTCCAACGATCGTGCTTGGCACAGAATAAGCAATTAATATTTGTACTTGAATCCTAACAACTGATTCACTGTTAGCATCCACCACATAGATGGTGCTTTCCAAGAGTGTGAAATCACATTTTGTTGCAACCTATATTATTTATATTCTATATTCTTAAAGCTTTCTCCAGAAATCACTCCATAAAGCTAAAGTTATAAATATTTCTGTGAGAGAATTTGAAGAGGCTAAGTGATTCTTTGTCATTACACTGCAAATTGGCGGTACTTATTGTAATGACCTCACTTGGATGTATTCAGAATTTGTGTGAGTTTGGTTTGGCAAATACAGTTTAAGGTTCTTACCTGGCTCTAATCAGGGTTTGGTGTGCATATCCAAACCACTTCCCCAGCTGCCATGTTTCTCTGAAGCCAGTGGCAAAAATCCCCTCTCTGGAGCCAACTCCTCTGCAATTGCCCTGATGTGGTAGGGTTCAAATCCACAGCACCCACCTATGTACCTGACCCCTAGGTTGTAGGCCTCTCTGGCATACTTTTGAATATCCCATCTGGTTGCAACTCTGGGTTCCAGTCCTGTAATAAATGATGCTCTGCTTCAGTAAAAATATTCAAAATAAATAGCTATAATAAATGTTATTTTCAGTAAATGAATTAGATAAGATCTTATATTTCTGAAAAGAAATTCTCAGTTCCTAACTTCTAAATATGATTAGCTACCTTGCATTGACATGCCCAGTTTAAACAGCTGTGACAGCAGGATTTCAAGATGGTTCCCAATGATCTCTGCCCTCTGATGGTCTCACCCTTGTGTGACCCTTCCTGCATTATATCAGGTTGGTCTGTGAGACCAATAAAGTATGGTGGAAGGGATGGCTTGTGACTTCTGAGGCTAGATCATTAGAGACATTAGGGTTTCTGCCTTGTTCTCTCCTGGATCACTCATCCCAGGGGAAGCCAGCGGCCACACTGTGAGATGCTCAAGTATCACAGTGGAAAAGCCCATGAGCCAAGAAATTGAGGGCTCCAGGCAACAGACAGCAGAAAACCAACCCTGACTCCCAACAGCTGACTAAGAGGGCTTGAAAGTTCAAGCTCTTTCAGATTGAAAGAGCTCCCATCGGGCCTTCAGATGACTATAACCCTTGCAAGAGTCTGGAGTGCAGCCTATGAAGAGACTCTGAGTTAAGCTCTCCCAAATTCATGAGCCACAGCTACTATGAGATATAAAAAGATTTGCTGTTTAAAGCCACTAAATTTTGCAATAATCTCTTCTACACCAGTAAAACCACAAATGCCTCGCCATTCTTCTGTGGTTCTTCTAGACTGATGATCTTACAGAGTCCCTCTAGACTATGAGATGAGGACCCTAGAATGAAATGTAGGCTAGCTAGGCCAGGCTCACCTCTGGCTTGATTCTCAAGGTAGACTCACGCCCACTTCCCACACGACCTTTATCCCTCTTCTCAGACTGCAAGGGTTCACCCCACATCATCTGCTTTGGTCTGTTCATTCAAATCTGTCACACAGTAACCCAGTGATGGCACCTTCCCTCTGCCCTCTACCCCCTCAACTCAGATATAGCTAGAGTATTCAAGCAGCATTCAAAATAAGAGAAAAGCATATTGGTGATAACTTGGCCTAACCTTATTTATCTGATGAGAAAGTTCAGATCTGGATGAACTCAGGAACTTTGCTAAGGTTCTGCCACTAAGCAACAGAGCTAGAACCAGAAGCAGAGTCTTCACTGATCCCGCTCAGGAGGGCATTCTTCTTACCAAATTCCACGTGTGATGAATTGGTTGTCTACCTAGGTGTTGACTCACCTTTGATTTTACCTTTAAATCAGAGGTATTTTTTGCTTGCTGGTCCTGTGTTTCCTAATGTCTAATTTAAAAGTTTTGGGGCTGCAGGGAGAGAAGCAGGGCCAAGAGATGAGGAGATATGGGGCCATCATTTTACCATGATAAAGCTCTATGGCCAGAGGTTTATTTGGAATTTGTCTAACATGAAGACCCTTAGGTGATTTATAAAATGGCTTTCTTACCAAAGGGGAATTCTGGCAGGTCGATAAATCCCTGCTTGCCACAGTCGGGAGTGTGGTAGGCCAAGGGCTGGCTCATCAGGTGGGCTTTCAGTCCCGCGGCCTCCAAGCCTTCTTTCATGAGCTTCACTGTTTGTAAGCTAATTGTGGGGTCAAAATGGCAGTTCACCCCCACAATGGAAGCTCCTGCAAGTGGAAGAACAGTTTAGCTTTAGAGATTCACCAGATACCAGGAGGCCAACTCTGAGTCAGGGAGCTTTAATTTGGAATGCTGAATTAGAAGGATAGCATTTGGTCCCTGCAAACTTATCTTACCCTTGGGCAAGAATGACTAACAGGCAGCAAGTGCTTTCTCTGAAAGTGCTCTGAAGAGTCTGATACAATTGAAGTGTCATTTATGAACACTTGGCTGTCCATCTTTTTTTGGAAAAGAAACAAACATTATTAGAGGGTTTTTTTTTTTTTTAGTTTTTTTATGTTAACCATTTTTATTTTATTTATTTTAGTAGAAATTTATTTATTTTAATTGGAGGTTAATTACTTTACAACATTGTATTGGTTTTGCCATGCATCAACAAGAATCTGCCACGAGTGTACATGTGTTCCCCATCCTGATCCCCCCTCCCAACTCCCTCCGCATACCATCAAATTTTAATAGTCTTGTTTTTCAATCTTTGACATTACATTGCAAAGCACAATAATTTTTCACTACTCCCAGCTGCCCAGTGAAACCTGTGGTGACCATACCACTCATCTGAGGAATAAATCAATGTTCCCTTTCACCAGGCCAATTTAAAGCATTATTGAGTTTCTTGGGCATAACAGCAGAATGCAGTTTAGGAAAAGGTTTTTCTGAAACTTTCATGTAAATGAAATCATACAGTATTTGTCCTTTTGTAACTGGCTTGTTTCACTTAATACAGTGTTTTCAAGGTTCATCCTTGTTGAAGCATGTGTCAGAATTTCATTCATTTTTATGGTTAAATAATATTCCATTGCATACACACACAAACACACACACACACACACACACACACTGCATTTTGTTTATTCATTCATTAGTTGGACACTTGGGTTGTTTCCACATCCAAAAAGGACTTTTTTTTTTAATGAACTCACAGCCTAGGATTTTGCATCTTGGATATAGAGTTATCAAGAACAAGGAAAGGAAAGAATCTTTCTGGCTATATTGAGAGTGACCCCAACATCTAGATTCCCAGAGCAGCAGAGCTGATGCTACACGCTATGGCCTCCAGTGTTCAGTCGCAGGCATCTTAGTCGTCCTCCAGGCCTGGGCCTGCAGTTTGCTCTTCATTCTTGTTCCAGTCAGGCCTCATTACCCATCATTCCTCTGAATGAGTTTTTGTTAAGGGCACCGATGCCTCAATCTTGCCAAATCCAGTAGTCCCTTCTCTGTCCTCATCTGATTCAACGTCTCAGCCACTTTCATCCAAGTGGCACCCTCTCCTTCAACTCCTTCAATACTGCCCTTTTCTTGGCTTCTGAGAACTTCCCTTGTTCTCTGAGTATTGCTCCTACCTCCCTGGCTGCTTTTCTTAGAGTGCTGTGTGCTAACCCCTCCTCAAGGCTGAACCTTTCAATCCTGCATTGTCACAGGATTCCACTGGGCCACCTTCCCTTCTGCATCTACACTTCCTTTTCCACCCCAGGCTCTCAATACCATCTACATACACAACTCTCCCAAGCTTATTTCTCTCTAACCCTGACCTTTCCATTGGATTCCAGGCTGGTGTATTCAACAGTTTACTGAACAGGGTCACTTGGATCTTGACTACTTTCTTTTTTTGAATATTCTGCAGTCAGAGTTTCTCTTTCTTTTTTGACTTCATTACACTAATGAATTAATCATATGTTGGCTATTTGTTGGATGTCATTTAGGCACAAACGTCCTTGTAAAGGGTTATGGAGAAACATAGGACACAAAAGATTTTATAATTTAGCACAGGGTTTCCAAAGGTTTGCTCGATGAAAATAAGGTTCTATGAACAATTGCATTAGGAGTAGTCTATTATTATTTTTTTTTTTTTACTGTAGCCCCTTCTTGGAGACTGCAAATATATATGAACATGTCAAAGGACTGAGAAGTTCTGCAGAAAGAGACTGCTTCACTTGGTTTAAAACTGAATTTTCTACCTCTGTGTAACTGCAGAACCCTATTAAGACTGTCACAGGTTAGAAAATGTCTTTTTGAGATTAAAAAAAAAAAGAAAATGTCATCTGAGGGTAAATGTGTGGTATAAGTAGAAAGGGTTAAAGCTGCTGAGAGGAGGAAGTGATCAATTGGGGTAGGAGTGACTGTGTAAGGACACATGGAGGTTGGACTAACAACCCTGGAAGATGGACCTGACTGTGAGATGGATACCAGGAGCCGGTATGTGCTGGTGGTATGCTGGGCACAGAGTACTCAGTGCTGAGTCAAGCAGACATAGTCTCTGCCCTCTCGGATTTTACAGTCTAGTGAGAGACCCAGAGATTTAAGACATAAATGAGATATCTGGGTAAGTTCTATAAAGGATATAAACAGGGTACAGTGACGGCAAGCACTGTGGCCGCTTACTTTGAATAGTCGGGTGAGGAAAGGATGAGACACAGGCCAAGAATCCCTGCCAGCTAGCAACTGGGAGGATGAGGGCTGCCTCTGATCTTTTTGAAACATGTTAACTTGGCTTCTCCTCCCATTAAAATTTTTTTTTGTTTTTTTTGGCTGTACGGGGTCTTCATTGCTGCATGCTGGCTTTCTCCAGTTGTGGCAAGGAGGGGCTACTCTTTGTTGCCAGCTTCTCATTTCAGGGGTGGCTCAGACAGTAAAGAATCTGCCTACAATGCAGGTTCCAACCCTGGGTTGGAAAGGTGCCCTGGAGACGGAATGGCAACCCACTCTAGTATTCTTGCCTGGAGAATCCCATGGACAGAGGGGCCTGGAGGGCTGCAGTCCATGGGGTCTCAGAGCTGGACATGATTGAGCAACTAAGACTTTCTCATTGCTTGTTGCAAAGCACAGGCTGTAGGTGCATGGGCTTCAGTAGTGGCTGCACGTGGGGTCAGTCGTTGCTGCCTGCAGGCTCTAGAGTGCAGGCTCTGTAGTGATGGCTCATGGGCTTAGTTGCTCTGCAGCATGTGGGATCTTCCCAGGACAGGGATCAAACTGGTGCCCCTTGCATTGCGAGGTGGATTCTTAACCACCAGACCCCCAGGGATGCACTCTCCTCATTTTTTGTATTTATAATCAGAAATTTGGATTCTACAATGTCATCCTAAACCTAAATAATTGTAATTATTAGTGACAAATATGAAGTAACTTTCATGACATAACAAGAGTTGGATAAAGATGAGAAATTAAATTTTGATTGGCTAGAAAACACTAGCCAATAAAAATCTCTGCTTCACAGAGTGAGTCAGACACTCCATAGACACTGTGCTATTCCTCAGGTTTAAAATGAGGCAGCTTTGAAAACAGTCTGTGAATTTTCCCTAACTGAAATGAAACCCAATTATCAGGGATGAAAATTATATAAAAAGATAATTGAATACTCAATATTTCATATCAAAGGATTTTAAATTTTATGATACCAATTACAAAAAGCTAAGCATACCAGTAATTTATGGAAAATGGAAAAACTTTGGCAAAGAGGGCAACAGTCTTGAAAGATATTAATATCTAAAGACCTTAATTTGAGATAAATTTTAAATAAAACATAATTTGTCCTAATACTCTCTATGATTTACCAAAATTCTTCTCATTTCTAGGTATTAAACCTTCAGTGTAGGTTTAGTTGCCCCTTTCAAAAGGCTGATGGGTGTACCTTTTTTTATTTTTTTACACTTTTTCTTTTTGAGACACAATAATGTATCAGCATTCTTAAGAAAGTAAATGAATGATTTTCCTGTAACAAAAATAGTATATAGTGATTCATAGATGGACCTGTGTTTGTATGTCATTTAAAAGACACACTAGTTGCAAACTAATCAAAATTTATCATCACCTGCTTTAACCAGGCGCACTGCACACTCGCCAGGGGTCACGCTGTGCAAGTCTCCCTCTGGGCCGATGCACATAGTTGCCGCCACTGGTTTCCCTGATGCTTTCAAGGCTTCAACTGCCCATACAGCCTCTTCAACATGTTCAAAATACTGAAATAAGTTAAAGTCAAAGTACTTTTAATTTTGTTTCTCCCCAAATAATTTGAAAACTTATCCTGTTGCATATTAACCTAATTATCCCCAGATGAGTGTTTCTTAAACTCTGAGTTGTGATTCATTAGCATTTAAAAAAACAGAATAGAATGGTAATTTCTATGAATTGCAGTCCAAAGGTTTGAAGAATGCTATATTACATCAACTGAATCACATTTAGTTGAAGCACTAAATTGGAAGAAGTTTTTGAAAATAAATATTACTGGTACTTGTTATGACTGGTACCTAACCCAAATGGCCCTCATGAGAGTAAAGGCAGATAAAATGTACGAAGTATACTCATCTCATCTTTGATAGTATCTGTTTACCTCTGCGATCAAGAAGTCCACGTTCTTCTTCATGAAGACCTCCAACTGTTGTTGAAAGACTTTTTTGACTTCAGTTTCACTCTTGCAGCTAAGGTATGAAGGTGTCTGGCTCACGCCCCCTGCTACCAAAGCATCTCCTTCATCAGCCACTTGCCGGGCAATGTCACAAGCGGCTTCATTGACTTTCTGCCCCTGAAAAGGGTGAATATACAGTATAGTTACATTTTCATGTGAAATTGAAGCAAAATTGTTATTCACATGTCTACATCTCAGTTGTATGTTACAACAGTGATTTTATTTCAGAAAATGACGGTGATGGAGTAGTTCAGTGCTTCACAGAGTTGAACAATTTGTAGTAACAACACTGCCAGTACAGTGATGAGAAAAATAAATCTTGCGATGGTATTCAGGGATATTACATTATACCAAAGATCTGCGAGAGGGTAGGAGTCTTTCCACAAAAGGATCTGGTATCTTCTGGGACTTCCCTGGTGGTCTAGTGGTTGACTCCGCACTTCCACTGCAGAGGCCCTGAGTTCAATCCCTGATCAAAGAACTAAAATCCCACATGCCGCAACGTGCGGCCAAAATAAGTAAATAAATAAAAGGATCTGGTATCTTCCAATGCTTAAACTGCAGTTAGAAGAATACCTAGCAAATAGTGATGGTGATGATGATTTGCTTTTTTGATTAATAAGAATAAACTCAATTAAAATAACTACAGAATTCATGACTTTTAGTCATTATATATTTTCTCAATGAGCAGATAAATGTATCACAAGTAAGGTCTTTATGAAGTATTTAGACCTTAAAAGCTGACTCTTGTCCTCAAAAAATCACACAGATGCATGGATTTTAGAATTCTTTTTTCATTTTAGAGATGAAGTTGTTGATTTGATGGGATAGGTAAATAGTTTGCCCAACATCACACAGTTAGCTGTAGCTCGCTAGGAATATTCTAGATTCGATGCCATATATGATCTTTTTCCTATACTGTCACATTAAAAAACTGTAAAGATCTAAGAGTTTGTAAGGACACTCACTCAAAAACTTAGTCAAAAGACTTGGAAAATCGTTAATAGTTAAATAGTTCTTTGATCTGCTTCATTAAATGCCTTTCTGTTAATCTGGGGGACTCTAGCTAAGACCTAAGAATATTATTCACACATACCTCGTTTCTGTTTTGTTTAAAACAAAACAAAACTCTAACAAGGCTCGACATTTTTTTCTATGGGAGCTTTGTTGATGACGCATGTGCCTGAGACACAGTATGGTGCTACTCACGGATATTTTCTCTGCAACATAGTTCCCCCTGTTCTCCAGCTTGTCTTCACTGGCATAGAAGGTGAAGGTCTGCATGACATTCGAGCCAGCTCTGAGGAACTCTCGATGAAGTTGGCGAACTGGGAGATTAAAAGACATTCTTTGCTATCAGTTTATCAGCCTGTGATGCTTTCAGAAGGCTCTTAGATAAACAATGAAAATATGTGCTTGAATTCCTGGTTCCTGGCATTTGGTCATCCTGGGAGCTAATGAGAGGTGGATATGGAGAGTCTTGCTAGGAGCAAGGGATTCTCTCTGCCAGCGGTGTGGGGTGAAGGGAAGAGGGAGGTCCCACAGAGGAGGAATCATCTCAGTGATGGTGCTAGGCAAAGAACACGGGGAAGAGCATTCCCTAGAGAGGGAACAGCCCAAGCAGAGACAAGGAGGCAGGAACAGTCTTGGCCTTTGGGGGAATGACAAGCAGCCTGAATAGCCGGGGCTGAGGATATGCTGGAGAAGTGGGGGGAGACAGACAGAGTGCAAATGGCCTTGCACATCATCCCAAGGAGTCTAGGCTCCAGACCATAGGTATTGGGGAAACATCAACAGTTTTAAAGCAATTGATTAATATGACTAGCTCAGTGTTTTTGAGAAATAATTCTGATAGCAGAGTTGGAGCAAGGTTACCAAGTTAGGTCCACAGATAATACCATGTGGCAAAGCTTTCGCAGCTGCAGGAAATATAGTGGGATGTTTTTGTTTTCCATTTAATCAAATGTATGCAATTTAAAGAGTTATCCATTATCCTTTGCTCTAAAATAGTGCTCCTAAACTCTGGCTGCCCATCACATAGGCCTGCAAACTTTTAAAAAATTATGAATGTTAGGGTCAAATCCATGTATATTCTAATTTAATTGGTTCAGGGTAGGGCACAGGCAATTTTTTGGAAAGGTTTCCCAACTGATTCTTACTTTCAGTTTTGTTGAGCATCACCATTCCAAGAGAGCAGAAGAATGTTCCTTTTATAAAACAATAGTGAGACTTGGTGTTTTGTTTTTGTCAAGAGAAATGACTGGGCAGAGTAAGAAATCAGCAGTTGTATTTTGGACACTAAAATTTATTTCTATATTTCAGAGGCCTATAAAATCCACAGGTTTGGGAGCAAGCACATTAGCTTTTAAAAAATTACTAGGACAGTGGTGTTCTTAGTCCTTCAGGGGCTAAGACTGGAGATTACTCTGGCAGCTTTGCAGCCTAGATGCCTAGTAGAGTGCCAAGAACATAGGAAGCATTTCTGTTCGTGTTTGTTTATAAATGGACTTAAAGATGAGGGGGGAAAAAAGAGAAAAACACCTGTAATGTATTTCAGAAAATGGATTCCTAAGTTTGAAGCCAAATCTTTGCTTTTAAAACCGTAGAAATTTTAGTTCTCAGTGGGAACTTGAAAACATTCATAAATTAGGGATTTTCATAGTTGTTTTAATTCGCAACAGAACCAACTGAAAACCTTACATAGAGTAATCGGAAAAACACAGTGGTGTGACTGGAGTAGGGGAGAAGGGACTAGAGACTTGGTTCCTGTTCTCCGTGACAGAATGGCTTATGAACAAAAGGTCCACCCAGGTGGTCCTTTGATGGATTTCCAGAGACTGTACAACACAAAACGAAAACCCTGGAGTAGTGTGCAAATTGTTTGTATGTACAAACATTTTATGGTTCTCAGAGGGCTATAAGTTTTATCAGATTTTTCCAGAGGGCAGTGATTCAGAAAGGTGAAGACAACTTTCACTTTTGATTGATTTGATTATTCCTTCATGCTTCTTAAAAAAGGAGAGCTTCTCCAAGTGTGACCTTACTAGGTTCACCTGGGAACAATTAAATATTCAGATTCCTCAAACCCTTCCAGACCCAAATTCATTTCCAAATACAATGCTAATTCCACTGAGTGCAAGAACCACAACTTTTGGCATAAACTTTAGTAGGAGAATTAGTCTGGTGATTTCTGGATATCCATTCAATATCTATTTTCTGTTTCCTCTCATCATAAAACTCTTTGAGTCTTTATCCTGTAACCAGTAATATAGGATGTGACTGGTTCCTACAACAATGATACAACCTATACTAATTATATTCATTTTATAGCTTTAAACTCTCCATTGATCTAGTCTCATTTTAGCATCATAGAAGCTAAATATTACAAAGTATGTATCATACATGACATACAATGTAATATACAATAGTATATAAGTATATATGTGTGTATACATGTGTATGCATATATATGATCATATATGTACATGATCCAGATATATATGTATAGAACATTGCTTTTACTTAGTAAATTTTCTTGAGAAAGGTGATTCTTTGGAATTCCACAGCTAACTCTAAAAAATAAAAAAAAATTTTTTGCAATATTTCTTCACTAGGATAATAAATTTGTAGCAAAATCACTTGGGAGTAAAGTGACTAGAACTAATGTGAGTATATTTATAATTGTATCCCATTTAGAGTGAGTAGTCATATATATTGATGCAAAAAGAATATTAATGTGTTTGATGTGGGTTGGGGGAGCACTTTAGACCCTAAAGAGAGCATTACACAATATATAGCATATGTAATGTATTAACTGTCTAAAGTCCCCTCAAATTCTGGCATTTGGCCCCACAAGTATACCCCTGATCTTTGTGACCCAGAAAAACTGATCCTTCTCTGACCCTGCGTTTCGCTTTTGTGCAGTAGCGATAAACACGTCCAGAAGTCAGGAGACACGGTCGTACTAGTTAGTACGAAAAGCATGGGGCTTTTCTGAAGTTTGACAGTTCAGGGAACGAATCTCACCCTCTTAATTATCTAGCTGTGTGATCCTAGCCAGCCCCTAAATCCTCCTGTGTAAAATCATAGAAATATTTTTATTTCCATCTCTTAGGTTGAGACGTTGAAGTGAGACAATGAATACAATGTATATGAAACCACTTCACAGGTGGCTGCAGAATTAAATTAGGAGAACCAGCTCTGATTAGCAAAACAAAAGGGACTGTTTTGGAAAGCTAGTCCTGGAGGCTAGGTAGTAGACAAAATAAACAGTTCTGCCTAAGAAATGGGCAAGAACCCAAGCGAAAAATGGGCAAAGGACCTGATAGACATTTCTCCAAAAATACACAAATTGTCAATAAGAACAACAAAAGACACTTGACATAATTAGTCTTTAGGGAAATACAAACCCAAACCAGGAGATAACACTTCACAGTCACTAGGATGGCTAGAATTTTTTTAAGGGGATGAGGATAACAAGAGTTAACAAAAATGTGGAGAATTGGAACCCCTGTGCAGTGCATGTGGGAATGTAAAATGGCCCATCCACCATGCAAAACAATTTGGTAATCCCTCAAAATGTTAAACATTGAATTATCATTTTTGCTATTGTTGTTTAGTTGCTAAGTCATGTCTGTGCAGTCCTATGGATTGTAGCCCACCAGGCTCCTCTGTCCATTGGATTTCCCAGGCAAGAATAGTAGAGTGGGTTGCCATTTCCTTCTGCAGGGGTCTTCCTGACCCCAGGGTCAAACCTGGGTCTCCCATATTGCCTGATTGTATGTCTACAAAATGTCTAGAAGCCTTCGGGACAGAAAGTGAATTAGCAGCTGCCAGAGGCCCCAGGGGTGGGGAAATGGCTAGTGACTGGTAATGGGTATGAGGTTTTTTTGGTGGGGTGATGAAATGTACTGGAATTAGGTAGTGGTGATGGTTGCACAACCTTGCAAATAGCTAACGGACCACTGAATTGGACACTTTAAAAGGGTGAATGTTATGATATGTGAACTATATCTCAGTAATGCTGTTGTTTAAGAAAAGGCAAAAATGTGGGAGTCAGAGGGCTTGCAAACGTTGGGGTAGGAGACAGGGAAGGTCTCATTTGGGGTAGGCTGTTAGGGCTAGAGTAGAGAAAATCAAAATAAAAATGATGTGGAAATGTGCCTGTGTGTGCAGTGGTGGCGATGGTGGCCCTGTGTGTTCATGTACAAAAGGGCTGTTTAAAAACAGGATATATAGGGGCTTCTTGGTGGCCCAGTGGTAGGACTCTGAGCTTCTACAGTAGGGAACCTGGGTTCCATCCCTGGTTAGAGAATTTGTATCCCACAGGCTGTGTGGCATGGCCAAAATAATAATAATGGACATGAGTTTAAAAAAAACACAGGGTATCTAATTTTTAATTTTCAGTTGTTTGGTTCTTTATTTATTTGGCTGTGCTGGGTCTTAGTTTCGGCACACGGGGATCTTCGATCTTTGCTGTGGCATGCTGGATCTTTTTTTTTTTTTTAACATTTATTTATCTATTTATGGCTGTGTCAGGTCTTAGTTATGGCACGTGGGATCTTTCGTTGCTGTACGCGGGCTTCTCTCGAGTTTTGGCACTGCGTGGGTTCCAGTGGCATGAGGGCTTAGTTCCCCCAAGGTGTGTGGGATCTTAGTTCCCAACTACAGATCAAATCCGAGTCCCTTGCATTGGAAGGTTGAGTCTTAAGCACTGGACCACCAGAACAGTCCCTCAGCTGCTTGTTGAATGCTTGCTGCAAATCAGTGGCCAGGCATGCACCATGCGCAGCCTGGAATTGGGGGAACTTTGGGGGTGAAGGGCTTAGTCAGTGAGCAGGTGAAGGGGGAGTCACAAAGGAGGTAAAAGCAGATGTTTCTGCGGCTGCTGCTAAGTCGCTTCAGTCGTGTCTGGCTGTGTGCGACCCCAATCTGAGGTCCTGTGAAATGTTTCTATGAGGATGCATTACAAGCAGGAGATTTGTTTTTTCTAATGCATCCTGGAGTTGCACTGGGGGTGATGGAGTTTGAACCAGACACTGGCAGACTTGAATATATGGGAAGCCAATCTGTAGCAGAAAGGATTAAATCTAATAACTCAGAACCATGGAGTTTTCATTAATTCTTGGAAAAGCGGGCAGCTCCCAGAAGAAAAAGTAGAGCAAACGCCCAATACATTTAAATAAGCTTAAAATATTCAAGACACAAATGGCCAAGAGATCAAACGTGCTGTTTCTGCATTAAGAAAATCAAAGGAAATCAGAGCAATTTCTCTTGAGCTCCTTAATGTGTAACTTTAAAAAAGAAAATGTGACTCACAAAATTGAAACTTGCAGTTTAAACAAGAGTCTTATTTTGTTTTCAAGGCAGAGTTTGGGCAAAGGTAGTTTATTGTTAATGTCAGTTTGGCCCAAGAAATATTTCATTCTAAGTTTACCCCAGCACTCAAACCTTAAGAAACAAAACATGGATATATTAGAGATCCTCCATCTGAGGTGTTAATTACTCCACTGTGTTTCTTACATCCCTTTAATTCAGTGCTTCTGAAAGTGGGGTTCACCTCACCATTATTTGGGGTCAGTCAGTTCAGTCACTCAATCGTGTCTGACTCTTTGCGACCTCGTGAATCGCAGCACGTCAGGCCTCCCTGTCCATCACCAACTCCCGGAGTTCACTCAGACTCACGTCCATCGAGTCCGTGATGCCATCCAGCCATCTCATCCTCGGTCGTCCCCTTCTCTTCCTGCCCCCAACCCCTCCCAGCATCAGAGTCTTTTCCAATGAGTCAACTCTTCGCATGAGGTGGCCAGAGTACTGGAGTTTCAGCTTCAGCATCATTCCTTCCAAAGAAATCCCAGGGCTGATCTTCAGAATGGGCTGGTTGGATTTGGGGTCAGTTATTATAAATATGCAGGTTCCTGGACTCCCTCAAAACCTGATGAAACCAAATTTCTATAAATGGGGGCTAGGAATCTATAATTTTTTAACAAACTCCACTGGTGAATCTAAAATTTGAGATCTACTACTGGTTTAGCTTCCCAAGCCTCCTCGTTTCACTTTTTTTTTTTTTAATGGTAGAGCACACAGTATTATTTCTACTTTTATTTGGACATATAAAAGTTGTGTACATTTGCTAGGTTTCATAGTGTGACTATAGCTCTTTTACTTTTGATACTTTTTAGGGACTGTGTGAACTGAACACATTTCTGTACTTCTCTAGCAGAAATAGATGAATACAACCAAGAAACAGACTGTTCAGTTGCTAAGTTGTGTCTGACTCTTTACGACCCCACAGACTACAGCAAGCTGTCCTTCACACTCTCCCAGAGTTTGCTCAAACTCATGTCCATTGAGTCAGTGATACCATCCAGCCATCTCCAAGAAATACATTAATACAGCCAAAAATATTAACAAGATAAGAAACAACTCGGTCAAGTGAATAATAACAATAGTTAATACTTGTCGTGTATAACATATGCAGACACTATTTTAAATACTGCATAAAAGTTATTTAATCCTCATAACAAATTCATGAGGTAGATGTCAATATTATCTCAGTTTATACACAGGGAAGCTATGTAATTTCCCTGAGGCCATACAACCTAGTGGTTGTGTCAGGATTTGACCCAGTTAGTCTGGGTCTAGAGTCTGTACTGGATCTGAAAGCTGTACTGTTTCCAATTATGTTCTTCATTAGTTTCCATCCTTCATTTCTGAATTCACGGAAACATGCTGTCCTTTACCATAAAAAAACCAACTGTTTATTATCTTATACAATATTCACAAGAACTCTGGCTTCCTCTGAAAGATTCAGATTCTTTCCAAGTGTTGATTGCTGATGACTTACAACTGAGACCCTCCTTAGGAAGTGCCTTAGCCCAAAGCGGGAGGGGAGATCAAGCTTGTATGTAGGGCTTGGTCTAGTCACAGGGGGAGAGTACAAACTAGCACCCTTGCCTCCATCTGGGGCAACTCTGAGGGGTCTGTCCAACTCTGAAGCCCCCTGAGGGGTTGGCTGGGACCTCTGTTGCAACTCATCACAGTTGAGCTCTTTCTGTTGCTCAATCCTGCTTCCTTTGCTCCCTTAGAGGTACTGTTTCTTGAAAATACTTCCTAGTAGAACTCTTGAGCACAAATCTGTGCTTCATAATTTGTTTCCTGACTGGTCTGACCTGCAAGAGCTGAAGCCACAACCAGCCACAGGAAATTACTCTTCAAACATTTTTCTGGAGTCACATCCCTTTCTGGCCAGCTAAAACACCCACCCATTTAGAGTTCTCAACCAGAAAAGTATTCTATTGCCAAAAGTTAAGATCTGATTAGGAAGAATGGGACTTGAGACCTGGAATAAAGACATAGTTGGATTAACCCATCAACCTTGAAAGCCCCACATCCCCCTGAACTCTCTGGGCCTGTAGAAGTGGCCCATTTCCTCCCCTTTTAAAGATTAATCCTTCTCTATTGCTTCAGGATGATACAGAGGCCCTGAAGACAACATTTATTCCTTTCAGGCTGAATCCTACCTTTCTTCCTAGCCAAAAAGATTTGTAATCAAGAAGATAAAGTGAGAATAAGGTTTGTGGATACAGATGCAGCATAGGTAGATGGTTGAATTTAAATAGGGTGGAACTAGAATACAATTAATTTAACTAGTTGGCAAATATATAATGGAAGAGGGCTTATCTAAAAGATGGTGACTGATGCTGTGTCATGGAACTTAAAGTGGGTTAAGGAGGGAAGGTGGACTTATGGGGAAGAATGGCTAAAAGTCATTAAAATAGAGATGAAGGACAGAGTTGTGATGAGATTGAAGAATAGGAGTACTAGAAAGAATGAGCAGAAAAGATAGGAGGGGGCATGGTCAGAGAATGTAGTACTTGTCCTTGAGATTTCAGAGGTGGACAGCTGTTGATGATGGCAAGGCCTAGGAGTGGGTTGCTGAAGTGAGGAAGGAAGAAAGTTTTGTTGGAGAGGAAGTCAAGGTACTAATAGGAAGAGTGCTGGATGAATCACATGTACGGTTGTTGGAGTCATCTAGGGTGTTGGAGGAGGTAGGTAGGGGCAGAGGAGAAGGAAGGGAGCCAGGTTCTAGACTCATCTAGAGCAAGGAGCAGGGCGCAAGAGGTAGACATAGGTGACAGAAATAAGGAGGGGCCACTGGCATTTACCCAACAGGTGAATCTATATTTACACACCGGCACAATGCCCGGCAGGCAGTTATAAACACTTGGAAACCATAGCGTGGAGGCATCTGCTTGATGGCATGCTCCTAGACATGGGTCAACACAGTGGCCTTTTACGAGAGCTTAAAATGGGGCTGCACACCAACCTGCTTCTGGGTGTTCCACAGAGCTTCTGGAGTCCAGGGCCCTGCCTTCACGTAGCCCCTCTTCTCCAGTGCAAAGACAAACCCTCCATCTCCGATGATGACCTCTCCAGAGTTTAGCCGTTCTAGGATGCCCTAAAGTTATGGGGGGGTGGGTGGAGGGAGAAAATGGATAAATGAATTATTTGAATTTTAAATACAATTTTCTACTCATTTCTACAATAGAACTTTTGCTCTCATATTGTTGAGAAGTATGATTTCTTTAAAATTCTCAGAAAATATTGTTGAGAAGTATGATTTCTTTAAAATTCTCAGAAAATACATGTGTATTTTATTCAGAAATTTGTGACTATAAGGCAAACCATCAGAATGCTCATATAATGAAAGCTTGTGTTTCCATGTGTATGTGCCAGGGATGGGGGTTTTCCAGAACACACTAAATAGTATTTGAAGGATATTGTTGGGAGGATGTTATGTTTGAATAAATATCTTCAGAAAGACTGAATGAAAAGGTTTTGTTGTAAAGCCTCAAATGAATACTTAAGCACACATTCTTAAAATGGTAACTGTTAGTCTTTCTCCTTTTTCTATCAATAAACAAAAGAGAGGATTGTATTTTATAAAGAAGTTGAAATGGCATATGACACTATGAAGGCATTTTGAGACTGAAAAGTCAAAATATATTTGGTGAGAACAGAAGGCAGAAGATACCACCACAAAGATGGCCAAATCAATTAAAGGTGAATGTTTCTGGGGCTAAAATTCAGTTTCCATAACAGCAGCTGCATTATGCTGTCCAGAAAGTTGTAAGTATGCATGGCCTGCTCTCTGCAAGTGAGAGAGAACTGGGAAGATACTAGTAAATAAAATATTTGTAAACTGATTTCCAGTCCAACTTGCATACTTATTCCATTTACTGTACATGCAATCATTACCCTGCTGTTAGAACAGCAACTTTGAACTTAATATTTTTAAAGCGATTTGTGAATTAGTAATATCCTTGTAGAATCATTTTTTTATTTCAAAATATCATAAATTTAAAAATAAAGGTTACTCTGATTTGTGTGTGTGTATGCTAAGTAGCTTCAGTCGTGTCTGACTCTTTGTGACCCTATCGACTGTAGCCTGCCAGGCCCTTCTGCCCATGGGATTCTTCAGGCAAGAATACTGGAGTGGGTTGCCATGCCCTCCTCCAGGGCATCTTCCCAACCAGGGATAGAACCTGTGTCTCCTGCAACTCCTGCATTGCAGGCGGATTCTTCAACACTGAGCCACCAGGGAAACCTCTCTCTGATTTTACAAACGAGGAATTAAAGTCCAGAGTCTCTGAGTAATTTACACAGTCTCCCAGGTCAGCCCCTAGAGGGCTCCCTGATCCTTTTACCCTCAAATAGTATCTAGATTTGATTTTAAATGGGAGAGAGGAGAGTGGGACAGCCCTGAAAAGATCATGTAAAGTAATAGCCTGGAATGTATATATCTACTGTGTTCCACTTGTTGCCATTAATGGTTAATAAATGCTGGTATAATGAGGGTTACAAAATCTGTGAGAGGCATTCATAAGAATTTGAATGGCATCTTGAGTCCTTATCGCCTTCTGCCCCTCCCCATGTGAACTCAACAGCTGGTGCTCAGAGAAAAGAAACATCTGACATTTTTACTTTAAAGTAGTAAAACAGGAGGATTGTGCTATCTGTTCTTTTTTTTAATTGTGAAGTAATTTTACAATTGCTTCACAATGTTCTGTTAGATTCTGCTGCACAGCAAAGTGAATCAGTTGTATGTATACATATATCTGCTCTTTTAAATTTCTTTCCCATTTAGGTTACCACAGCAAAGTGAATCAGCTATATGTATACATATATCTGCTCTTTTAGATTTCTTTCCCATTTGGGTCACCACAGATTGTTGAGTAGAGTGTCCTGGGCTAAACAGGAGGTTCTCATTAATTATCTGTTTTATACACAGTAGTGTACATATGTCAGTCCCAATCTCCCAGTTCATCCCACCCCACCTCTCCCTCCTTGGTAACCATAAGTTTGTTCTCTCCATCTGTGACTTTGTTTCTCTTTGCCAATATGTTTATCGGTACTGTTTTCCTGGATTCCACATATATATGTTTTCTATTCTTCTCTTCCAGATAGAAAAAATTCAAGTGTTAAGTCTATGAGATAACAACTGCAAAGTATAGAATTCATCACATGCAATTTTGAAATCCAAATACCTGTCATGATTACAATGTGTCTAAATGTCACGTCTTAGAACTACAATTTTGATCATTATGACCCAATTCATAAGAAAAATGGATATATTGCTAATTAGTACAGTTGTATAAAAATATGAACAACAGTCAAATACATGAGATATGACTGGCTACTAGTTTTCATTTGGGTGAAATAATTCATGTTTTGTTCAGTCACCTAGAAACTCTCATTGAACTCTTGTGTGTGTTTTCAGACTTTAGTGCCACAATATCTTGATGTACAGCGTAACTAACAATCTGATATTTGGTGGCAAAGTGGCTAGTGGTGATTCAGTTACCATGCTGTACATTAATTTACTGGACAATTTCATCAGGAAAAACACTTGGATTCTACTGCATTTTAATTTTACATTTTTATTTATTTATTTTTAACTGGAGGATAATTACTATACAGTGTTGTGTGGGTTTGGATGAACCCAGAGCCTGTCATGCTTTCCTGGTGGCTCAGATGGTAAAGAATCTGCCTGTAAAATGCAGGAGACCCATGTTCCATCCCTGGGTTGGGAAGATCCCCTGGAGAAGGGAATGGCAACCCACTCCAGTATTCTTGCCTGGAGAATCCCACGGACAGAGCAGCCTTGGAGGGCTATATCCATGGGGTCACAAAGAGTCAGACTCGGCTGAGTGACCAAGCACGTCTGAAGCACAGAGCCTGTTATACAGAGTGAAGTAAATTGGAAAGAAAAAACAAGCATTGTTTAATAATACATGTATATGGAACCTAGAAAAATGGTACTGATGGGCCTATCTGCAGGGCAGGAATGGAGATGCACATGTATAGAATGGACTTGTCTGCTGCATTTTTAAATAACCTGAATGTCAGACTTTTCTGTTCCTTTTTTTTGTTTTAAAATGGAATGTGCTATGAGAAATTGCTCAAGACAGTTTTTGTGAAAAGGTGTTGCAAAGCAATGTGTTTAATATCAGACTATTTTTGTTTAAAAAGTACATATTTGTTTAGACAAATATTTGTTTAGACAAACTAGCAGAATATACATGAAAATGCAGCAGACACTGCTGTTAGTGTTGTATATAGTTGTTTATATAGTTGAACAAGTGTTAACTTGGTAACATATTTTAATTTTAATTAATTTTAATTTTAACAGAAGTGTAGACATAGTATTGTCCATATTTTAACACTGACATAGGCATGGAAACCAGGTTACCAAAGAAATTTTTTCTTCTCCTTTTATATCCATCTTGCTAAAGTAATCCTTTAAAACATTTCATTTTGTGAGTTTGAGTTTGGGGAGTGGATTAGAATTTACAGCAATGCAAATGGGGCCAAAGCAAAAATATTTTTAAAACCTCTATGGGAATCATCCTTTCCAGCCATACAGTATTTTAGTAGATGTAGGGATTGGCAAAAATCCTCCGCCTAATTGAACAGGTGACAGTCTATAAGCAATTGCCATCTCAACATCTTAAATTCTTAGACTTCATGGCATTTAAAATTTTTAATTGAATTAATTTTTGTTTTTCCTTCTGTGGAGGTGTTCTTGAGGTGGGGTCATCCCTTTAGAAACTAGGTACAACCCATTTCTAGAGGGATGGCTGGCAATGAATTTGTCCTCACAGGTATAGTTGGCCGGCCCTGTCTCCTTCCCTGCCATTCCCTGGCCTCTGCCATGGGCCTCTGCCATGGGGCTGGGTGCTCTGACATCCAAGGGGCAAGGATACTCCCTTCTCCCTCCATCCTCATCCTGCTTCCAATTGTAACCTTATTTTCAGTCCATCCACCCATCCATCCACCCCTTCCCTCCCCCACTCCTTGAAGGCCCACAGTCTGGACGGAAACAGTACTCCCAAGGGAAAAGTGGGCATCTTACTGAGTTTTTATTTTAAAAACTCAGCAGTCATTTCTCAGTATCTTAGGGCCATTGTGCTTAATTTTTCTTAAACAGTCTTTTCGAGGCCTGCACGGTACACTGTTCTATGATTTATAAATCCAAACTGCCTGTGAAAACTTACCATCATCCAACCAATGCCAGAGCCTTAGGACTGGTGAGAACCTTGCAGGGTGGGGTCCCCAAGACGAAACGGTCGCAGCCTAGGCTCGCGCCTTCTCTCGCTAGGGGAGCCGAGGGGTGCGCGCAGACCCAGAGGAACGCAGGGCGCGCAGCAG
>SJXQ01002549.1:23952-57084 GCA_006408695.1 Aepyceros melampus
GCAGCTCTGGGGCCCTCTGCTCTCTCCAGGCTGGGGGTTGGTGTGGGGCTGGGGCCCCTCTGCTCTCTCTGGGCTGGGGTGCGGGGCTGGCCGATCTAAATCCAGAGCACCCTTGGGTCCCCCGCACACTCACCTTGGCCTTTTTGCCCCCAGCCGGTGCCATCTTCCTGGTGTTCCAGACCGCATCTAACACGGATGAGGATGGACGAGGAGAGAGCTTCCCCCTGCGAAGCCTGGAGCCGTGGCCGGGTTTTTTATACCCGTTGCTCTGGGGGTGGGTTTCCCCAGCCTCTGCGCGGTCCAACAAAGGCCTTGGACGGGGAACACGCCCACCAGCCCTTTATCCTTGCCCATTGCTCCTTGGGAACTTGTATTAGGAGTTGGTGATCGAAATTGTTCTCCCAAATGGGGGAAATTATCCAGAAGTAAAATAAGAAAAATATAAATAAACAATGAGATTGCCACTCTCTCAGGTTTCAGACCTATCTGAGCTCGGCCCTTTCTTTCCCCTTGCAGGTCCTCAAACTCAATTGATTTCTCCCTTGCTTGGGATCATGCCCCATTAGTCATGCACCTTCAGTCGCTAGGCCAGCCCCCAAGAATTCCATCCAATGCCCAAATATTTGTCAAAGGCCAAAGATACAAGATTACTGAGTGAGGATTATTGAATGACTATAAAATGCGACCTCCAGTGTGATACACACCCAGTGGTTATGTATCTGAACAAAATATGACATTTTCCAATACTAACTCTACATTTGTGTGTGTGTGTGTGTGTGTGTGTTCAGAATGAACTTTGCCCTTATACGCAAACATGCCTTACAGTTTCTTATGATATCTTTGCAATATTTGACAAGGACAAACACTTGATGTGTATATATGATAGTGGAAATGTACTTTATAGACTTAAAAATTCACTGAAAACTGTGTTTAAAAATAAAAAGCATTAGAGAAACTGGAGGAAAACAGAAATGTTAACAGTAGTTATCTGTTGATGGTAGAGTTAGGTCTTGCTTTTATTTCATTCATTATGCTTTACTGTATTTGCCAAAATTTCTTTACAAAGGGAACATAGTTTAAAATAATGAAAATATTACTTTAAAAAGTGTATAACATGACAATAAATAGTATAAAGAACAACTAAAAAGTCTGAAATAGAGTTCAGAAACTTTTACCTAAATACATAAAAGGTTTGTATGTGGGACACCACCTCTATTTGAACAAATGGAAAGAGGGAAATTACTGTAGTAAATGATGATTTAATACAAATAAAATGTTGTACACAAGATAAAACTGAAAAAGAGAAGTCCTTTTGCTTCAGGTAATTGTCAAGTTTAGAATGGGAAAAAAAATGAATGCATATATTGTAGTGCAAATGATCTCTTATTTCACTTGTCCAACAAGAATGAGGCATGAGGTATTGTAGGCATTCTTTACAGTGCCTAGATTTTCAGTCATGACAGGGTTGGACTATATGAGTAGATAATAGTTCAGTATTTTAATGCATTAACTACTCATAGTCTTAACCAGGGGATTTTAGATTGAGCCTCGCTAGGGTGGCTCAGACTGTAAAGAATCCGCTTGCAACGCAGGAGAGCTGGGTTCGATCCCTGGTTGGGAAGATCCCCTGGAGAAGAGAATGACTGTCCACTCCAGTACTCTTCCTGGAGAATTCCATGGACAGAGGAGCCTGGCGGAACAAAGTCCATGGGGACACAAAGACTCAGACACTCAGTACTGAGTAACTAATCCTTTCACACAGGACTTCAGAGGAGGCCCTATTGGTAAAGACTCCACCTGCCAATGCAGGAGACATAAGAAATGCAAGCTCCATCCCTAGGTCGGAAAGATCCCTTGGAGAAGGAAATGACAACCCACTGCAGTATTCTTGCCTGGGAAATCCCATGGACGGAGGAGCCTGGTGGTCTATAGTCCATGGGGTCACAAAGAGTCAGACAGGACTGAAGCAACTCAGCACTGCTGCTGCTGCTGCTGCTAAGTCGCGTCAGTCGTGTCCGACTCTGTGCGACCTCATAGACGGCAGCCCATCAGGCTCCCCCGTCCCTGGGATTCTCCAGGCAAGAACACTGGAGTAGGTTGCCATTTCCTTCTCCAATGCAGGAAAGCGAAAAGTGAAAGTGAAGTCGCTCAGTCGTGTCCAAGCGACCCCATGGATTGCGGCCCACCAGGTTCCTTCGTCCATGGGATTTTCCAGGCAAGATTACTGGAGTGGGGTGCCACTGCTTTCTCCGCAACTCAGCACAGGGCTTAACAAAGAAGTTGTGGTGGCGGGTACCAGGCGCTAGGGGGCGGTAGCAGTGCTCGACAGTTAAAAACTGAAAACAGCCATTCTCAATTTCAGTTTGTCCACCTTCAACAAAATTTAGGAGAGATTTTAAACTAGCAGCGATTAATTTAAAAATGAATTGCCAATTTTCAGTAGATAACACAGGCACCTGGCAAAAATTTAAAAGTCTTTCCCCAGTTGCTGTTCCCAGGTCAAGGCGTCCCTGGAGATAACCACTGTTATCTGTTAACTATTCTTCCAGAATCCTATATGTATCTAAGTGTACACATGTATACACAAATATTTGTATTTAAATGAGGGGAATTTATTTAGACAACTGTCCACTTTCCCTTCTCTAAAATGACTAATAAGCAGCTGTTGAAATAATTTTGTTTTTCTTCAGCTTCTCAGTTTGTCTTACCTCACCACCACACCCAACCCCTGCCCCACCACTACTCCAGTCAGGTTGATTAAAAAATATTCATGCACCTATGAATTCCCAAAATAGCTAATAATACCCACAAGGCACTTGGTGCTTACAATGTGCCAGACACTACGTTAAGCCTTTTATCCATATAGTGCTATTCACTGCTCACAATTCTGTGAGGTAGGCACCCCTCTTTGTCCTCAAGAAGCATGAAGTCAAGGCGATATAGAAAGGTTACTAGTGTGCTGGCTGAGGGCCTTGTGCCCCATTTCCAAAGTACCAGGGGCTGCGGTGGCTGGAGGCCACCTGGGCAGTGAGTTCTGTGGTAGCTGTTCTTGGGAAGCTGCCCATGTTCTCTGCTCTCTGCTGGAGCAATGAGATGGAGAAAATCTTATAGCATTGAAGTCTTCGGCCTCCTACGAAAACATCTGGGTTTAGTTGGAATGGTAAATATTCATGATGTTTGAAACAGCATGATACGTAGCTGTAGGATCTTACATAAAAATAGATGCTTAGTTGTGAAAAGGCACAAATGAGACCTAGAAGGACACATCAGATGGTAACCTGCTTGTGATTATGAACGACTTCATTTTTTGCTTCTTGTGTTTTTTGGTTTCCTATTATGCACATGTTAACTTTTAAGAAATAAATGTTTCAAAAACTTAAAAAAAAAAAAATCCTGAAGAGAAAGAGGAGGGTTAGAGTTCTAGGTCCACTCCCCTAGTTTTATAACCTCAAAAACAGAGGTCATGGTTCTGTCTCCAGCTGGTGCTTTGCTCTGCTTATAACCCCATGCAATCATTTAACAGACACTTAGGGCTCGTTCATCTTCATGCATGCTCAGTCGAGTCTGACTCTTTGGGACCCCATGGACTGTAGCCCACCAGACTCCTCTGTTCATGGAATTTTCCAGGCAAGAATACTGGAGCAGGTTGCCATTTCCTCTTCAGGGAATCTTCCTGATCCAGGGATTGAACTTGTGTCTCTTGCATCGGCAGTCAGATACTTTACCACTGGGAAGCTCAATTTATACAATGCTTCAAAGACCATGGTTGGGAGTAAAGGACATTTCCTCCTTTTCCCCAAAGGGGAAATAGATTCCATCTTGTGTAAGAGTTAAAATGTCCCCTTTATCAATAGGCAGATGAAAAAAAGTTCAGGACTTTTCATTCCATTCAATTTGGATCATCTTTAAAATGAAAGTGGCTTTTCATAGAGCTTTTTAAGACTAAAAATGTTTTAGCCTTTAAACCATTGAACATGTTTTAACATCATGTAGAACAGTGTTTGCAAACTGGTGACGTAGAAATGGGGCCAGCTTCTTAGTTTCCTTTGGCAAGGTCAGTGTTTTTTTTTTTTTTAATAGGATATGGATTCCTTTATGTGGCGCCTTCCTGTTTGCCAGTCTGTCCCACACCTGATTAGTTGTTCTACTTTCAAAGATTGGTTCATGTACTCACCTTACCTGGAAGGCATATGAGTTTTCAACCTCTGCTGTAAACAGAAGGAATATTAGGGATTATCAAATATATGTGAGATGTCCTTTGGTCCAAGTTCTCCCAAATAGCCCCCAAACTGAAAGTTTCACTTTCCTTACATTTTTTCATTGCCATTAACCTCAGTTAGTTTTTGTTGCCACTACTGGGATCATCATAAAGTGTTGATGAAAGTGGGCTCTTTACCTAAAACTCTCTTCTCTGGGTACACAGCCATTCCTCATTTTATCTTTTCTGGTAGTCCAGCTGGTGTCAGGATAACTCAGGAATTAGGGGAGTCAATCTTCTGCTCAGTTGAAAATCTGCCTCCTTATCAACAGTTCCTCTGTATTCATGATTCAGCATCCTCAGATTCAACCACCAGCGAGTTGAATATTTGTTGTTTAGTTGCTAAGTTGTGTCTGACTCTTTGCGACCCCATGGACTGTAGCCCTCCAGGCTCCTCTGTCCATGGGATGTCCCAGGCAAGATACTGGAGTGAGTTGCCATTTCCTTCTCCAGGGGATTTTCCCAACCCAGAGATGGAATCCGAGTCTCCTGCATTGGCAGGTGAATTCTTTAACACTGAGCCACCTGGGAAGCCCGAAATTGCATATTACTGTAGTATTTACTATTGAAAAAAAACTCCATGTATAAGTGGACCTGTGCATTTCAAACCCATGTTGTTCAAGGGTGGTCTGAGCTTCACTCCCTCCGCCCATTGCAGTGGCTGCATTCAACATGATCCCAGCACGACAGGCACCGTTAACCCACATCACACAGTTCCTCCCCTTCTAAGGGCCCTGCTTACTTATGCAAATTCAAGTTAAAGCCAGGTGACTTTTCAGATTCTTTTCTTGCAATTGGCTTAGCATATGCTTAGAGCAAAATCCAGCCTTTTCCCATGTTCTTTGTGTGTGTGTGTGTGTGCATTCCTCTTGTAATCAGCAAGCACTTCCTTGAGCTGGTTAGGAGGATACCTCTGGCTCCTGTTCCTGCCTTTAACTTCTGCCCATTCCTAGTTTCTGGAGAAATAGTGGTTTCCATTTTTGCTGGACTGTTCAGAGCTTCTTTCCACCACAGGTAAAAATGCTTCTCTCAGAGGTCACAGTTCTGCCAACTTGTACAGTTTCCTGGATTCCACAGAAAAAGCCTGTAGCCAATGTTGCTATAAATTCTGGACACCCCCAGTCTCTCAGACTGTCCTCCCAGTATGATAATTGCTTCCCAAGTTCTATTTCTAGCTCTGAAATTTTCTCTCCTCTCCTGCCTTCAATGCCTTCTAACAGCATAATTAGCCAGTCTTCTTCAGTCAAGTGCCCTTTTCCTCTTTTTCTTTAAAAAAAGAAAACCCAGAAACTATAACTTATGAGCACCTACTGTGTGGAGTTAGCTGTGCTAAGTGCTTCATAGGCGTTGTGTAATCTTTACAGTAACCCCAAGAGGTGGGTACTTTGCCGTTCCCATTTTATTGATGACAATACTGAGGCACACAGGTTAAATGGGAACCTTCCAAGATCATGCCAATAGCAAGCACAGAAATGAGAGGCCCAGGCCAAATGACAGCAGAGATCATGGTCTTTAAAGAGACTTTATTCTTCCTTTTTAGTAAACTGTTTTTTTGAAAATAACTCCCCAAACTCTTTATAACCTCATCCAACTCATGGCCCTTCCCACTCACCTGACCCAACACAGAGATCCCTTCCCCTGATCAAAAGTTTAGATTCACTGGACAATTAGTTACCAACAATTAAGTTACTGACAGAAAACAGTCTGCCCCATTCAGGCCATCATCCACACGACAACTCTTAGATTGTGTGTAATCCCTGGCTTACTGAAACTTTGATGTTTTAAGTGGGAACGGGAAAAGGAATACCATAATTCCTGAGATAGGCACTCTAACCTTGATTTCCTTCATCTTTGAAAGATCAGTAAGACTTCATTTGCTTCTTTGACTGGGAGAAGGTGGAGCAGAGGCCAAAGATCCCTTTTTCATGTGGGGCTGGCATGTGATGTCTATATGGCCCATCAGCTCCCACACACAGTTCCTGATTTAGGAGTCATACTCTGGGGACAACCCCGTGTCTTGGTCTAGACCCTTCAGGGGAAATACCAGGTTTTTGGGTGTGCGGCATGAGAAGGGAGAGATGGTGGCATAAAGAAATTGTCATGGGTGGTGGGGTGAGAGTGGTGTCCAGCCCAGGAAGTATTAGACATGAGGACCTCGCTGAGGAGTTTATATTTGATGGGAAACTCTTTGCGGCTGGACCGAAAGATTCCCCTCCCTTTTTCTTTCTTACAAAAAAGCATGCTGTTTTTTCGTTTCTGTCTCCTATTGGTTTGCACATCACTGTTTTATTCATCAGTTGATTCTGAAGAGGATTTGGTGAGGGTTTTTAATGGGATGATAGTAGAAACCTTTGTCCATGTAAAGCATTTTTTGGGTACAAGGTAGTATATGACATTAGTTTAAATGCAAGAAGGTAAAGTGGTTGTCTGAAGAGGCCTTAAAAATAGCTGAGAAAAGAAGAGAAGGAAAGGCAAAGGAGAAAGGGAGAGATTTACCCATTTGAATGCAGACTTCCAAAGAATAACAAGGAGAGATAAGAACACCTTCTTAAGTGAACGATGCAAAGAAATAGTGGAAAACAAAGAATGGGAAAGACTAGAGATCTTTTCTAGAAAATTGGAGATACCAACGGAACATTTCATGCAAAGATGGCCACGATAAAGGACAAAAATGGCCAAGACCTCACAGAAGAAGAGATTAAGAAGAGGTGACAAGAAATTAGAAAAGAATTGTACAAAAAAGGTCTTAACGACCACACATGATGGTGTGGTCACTCACCTAGAGCCAGACATCCTGGAATATGAAGTCAAGTGGGATTCAGGAAGCACTACTACAAACAAAACTAGCGGAGGTGATGGAATTCCAGTTGAGCTATTTCAAATCCTAGAAGATGATGCTGTGAAAGTGCTGCCCTCAATATGCCAGCAAATTTGGAAAACTCAGCAGTGGCCACAGGACTGGAAAAGGTCACTTTTCATTCTAATCCCAAAGTAGGGCAATGCCAAAAAATGTCCAAACTACTGTTCAGTTGCACTCATTTTACATGTTAGCAAGGTAAGTGCTTGCTAACTTACCTCAAAATCCTTCAAGCTAAGTTTCAACAGCACATGAACCTCCAGATGTACACAGTAGGTTTAGAAAAGGCAGAGGAACCAGAGATCAAATTGCCAACATCCTTTGGATCATATAAAAAGCAAGGGAAATCCAAAAAGACATATACTTCTGCTTCTGCATTGATTAAATTAAAGCATTTGATTACACTATGTGAATCACAAAAAAACTGGAAAATTCCTAAGAGATGGGAATATCAGACCACTTTACCTGCTTTCTGAGAAACCTGTATGCAGATCAAGAAGCAAAAGTTAGAACCAGACATAGAACAATAAACTGGGTGAAAACTGGGAAAGGAATACATCAAGGCTGTATATTGTCACCCTGCTTATTTAGCTTATATGAACAGTACATCATGTGAAACGCTGGGCTGAATAAGCACAAGCTGGAATCGAGATTACCAGGAGAAATACCAATGACCTCAGATATGCATCTGATATCACTCTAATGACAAAAAGCAAAGAGGAACTAAAGAGTTTCTTGATGAGGATGAAGGAGAAGAGTGAAAAAGTTAGCTTAAAACTCAACATTCGACAAACTAAGATCATGGTATCTGGTTCCATCACTTCATGGCAAATAGATGGGAAAAAGTGGAAACAGTGACAGACTTTATTTTCTTGTGCTCCAAAATTGTGGAGAACCCTGACTGGAATACAAAATTAAAAGATGCTTGCTGCTTGGAAGAAAAGCTATGACAAACCTAGGCAGTATATTAAAAAGCAGAGACATCACTTTCCTGACAAAGGTGTAGTTTTTCCAGTAGTCATGTATGGATGTGAGAGTTGGACCATAAAGAAGGCTGAGCACTGAAGAACTGATACTTTCAAATTGTGGTGCTGGAAAAGACTCCTGAGAGTCCCTTGGACTGCAAGGAGATCCAACCAGTCAATCCTAAAGGAAATCAGTCCTGAATATTCATTGGAAGGACTGAAGCTGAAGCTCCAATACTTTGGCCAGCTGATGCAAAGGGTCGACTCATTGGAAAAGACCCTAATGCTGGGAGAAATTGAGGGCAAGAGGAGAAGGGGTTGACAGAGGATGAGATAGTTCAATGACATCACTAACTCAATGGACATGAGTTTGAGCAAACTCTGGGAGATAGTGGAGGACAGGGAAGCCTGGCGTGCTACAGTCCATGCGGTTGCAAAGAGTTGGACATGACAATGACTGAACAGCAAAAATATCATTATCAGTGCACAGCCCTCAGTTAACTTAGGCAAGTGGTAACATATTTCTAAGTAGTAAAAGTCTTATCATCTTCCAGTTTCTGAACCTCAGGATTATAGGAACCTATATGTTTTTCAAATTAATATGTGCATATAATAGGAACTCAAAAGAGTAAAGCAAGGGATACATTACAAATAAAGTTCTCTCTAATTTATTCTTCCCCAGTTTCCATAGAGTGACTAAACTGAACTGAACTGAACAAAGCATACAATTCAAGGTTTTTTAGTATAGTCACAGGATTGTGCAAACATTACTACAATCTAAAGTATTACCTCTTACACTACAGAGAAACCCCCACCAATTAGTACTCACTTCCATTCCCTCCTTTTCACCCCAGCTCTAGGCAGTGACTAATTTACTTTATAGATTTGCCTGTTCTGGATATTTCATACAAATGGAATCATATAGATGGTCTTGGGACTTCCTTGGTGGTTCAGTGTTTAAGACTCTGAGCTTCCAATGAAGGGCGCTTAGGTTTTATCCTTGGTCAGAGAACTAAGATCCCATCATCATGGTCGAAAAAAAAAATTTTTTTTAAAGGCAAAGGCATAGCTTAAAAAATGTTTGTTTGTCTTTTTTTTTGGTGACTAGATTCTTTCACCTAGCATAATGTTTTTGAAATTTATGTTGTAGCATGTATTAGTATTTCTTCCAATTTTATGGTGGAATAATATGCCATCGAATGGATATACCATATTTTACTTATCTATTCATTGGCTAATGAGCATTAGGATTGTTTTCACTTTTTTACTATTGTGAATAATACTGCTATGGACACATGTATACGTTTTTGTGCCCCACTCTTCTTTGATTATATACGGTATCAAACAATGCATGATCTGTATGTCCATGTGCTAGCATGGAAATGTGCTCTCCACCTTGAAAGAAATAGAAATTGAATACCAGTCTTTCTGCCCATTTACCAGATTTTGAATTGTTTTCCATGACATACTCATGCAATCTATCTCTAAGAAGCACTGTAGAAGTAAACAGCTATTTAATTTGTCTATTCATTTGAACCAGATAGAAGAAAGTGAACTGGAAAACAGAAAAAAAAAATTTTTTTTGTTTGCAAGTAGTTAAATTCATGAAGTTGTAACAGTCTATGGAATTTTCCAGGCAAGAGTATTGGAGTGAGTTGCCATTTCCTTCTCCAGGGGATCTTCCCAACCCAGGGATGGAACCCGGGTCTCCACAGTGCAGGCAGACACTTTACCATCTGAGCCACCAGGGAAGCCCCATATGGAAGATTAGGAACTAGCTATATCTGCTAGGGGCTTCCATCTGGTGCAGATAATTTGGTTGCTGTTGATTGTGCTAACCTTAAATTCCTATATGCTTGCTTACTTGCTATGGTAATTTCCATATTCTCACAGAGTATTCATTTTATATTTTAGATAGCTTTCTCTCCCACTGAGTAAAGAGAGACTCTTTAGCCTTTTTGGTTTGGTTTCATCAGTGAGCATTTGAGTTTGATGACTGTAGGCTTGTTTGCATATTAGGGGGCTGAGTAGAATCCTTATGATGTTCTGCCTTGCAATTGTGATGAATCTGGCTCCAACATGTGTTTTAAAACATGGTTTGCAAGATAGAACTCCAAGGACTCTATCAGACGTTATGATATTAGATTGAATGGAGAGCGGTTAGCACTTACACATGTTGTGACCCTTCTGTAAAAAAGGGTCATCCAACAGATACTTATTGATTGCCTGTCAACACAGTGCTGATACTGTTGATATGGATAAATTTCTTCTATTTGCTATATTTTGGCCACCTGATGCCAAGAGCTGACTCATTTGAAAAAACCCTGATCTTGGGAAAGATTGAAGACAGGAGGAGAAGGGGACAACAGAGGATGAGATGGGTGGATGGCATCACTGACTCAATGGACATGAGTTTGGGTAAACTCCAGGAGTTGGTAATGGACAGGGAGCCCTGGTGTGCTGTGGTTCATGGGGTTACAAAGAGTCGGACACGACTGAGCGACTGAACTGAACTAAACTGAAGGATTTACATTCTCCTCATTAAAATAAAGTACTGCTCAAGACTGGGCCACTTTTTGATTGTGGCATCAGTTGGAAGAGACTGTGTTTAATTATAACTTCCAAACATTATATTAAAATCTTTTTGTTTTAGGATATTATTTATTACATGGATATATTACATATATTAATCCAGCACCTGCTGGAATACCTGAGACCTTTTTGGAACTCACAATTTCATGGGACCTAATTCTGCTTTATTGACTATGCCAAAGCCTTTGACTGTGTGGATCACAATAAACTGTGGAAAATTCTGAAAGAGATGGGAATACCGACCACCTGACCTGCCTCTTGAGAAATCTGTAAGCAGGTCAGGAAGCAACAGTTAGAACTGGACATGGAACAACAGACTGGTTCCAAATAGGAAAAGGAGTATGTCAAGGCTGTATGTTGTCACCCTGCTTATTTAACTTATATGCAGAGTACATCATGAGAAATGCTGAGCTGGAAGAAGTACAAGCTGTGATCAAGATTGCCGGGAGAAATATCAATAACCTCAGATACACAGATGACACCACCTTTATGGCAGAAAGTGAAGAAGAACTAAAAAGCCTGTTGATGAAAGTGAAAGAGGAGAGTGAAAAAGTTGGCTTAAAGCTCAACATTCAGAAAACTAAGATCATGGGATCCGGTCCCATCACTTCATGGCAAATAGATGGGGAAACAGTGGAAACAGTGGCTGACTTTATTTTTTGGGGCTCCAAAATCCCTGTAGATGGTGATTGCAGCCATGAAATTAAAAGACACTTACTCCTTGGAAGAAAAGTTATGACCAACTTAGAAAAGCAGAGACATTACTTTGCCAACAAAGGTCCGTCTAGTCAAGGCTATGGTTTTTCCATTGATCATGTATGCATGTGACAGTTGGACTGTGAAGAAAGCTAAGTGCTGAAGAATTGATGCTTTTGAACTGTGGTGTTGGAGAAGACTCTTGAGAGTCCCTTGGAATGCAAGGAGATCCAACCAGTGCATCCTAAAGGAGATCCGTCCTGAGTGTTCATTGGAAGGACTAATGCTAAAGCTGAAACTCCAATACTTTGGACCTCATGCAAAGAGTTGACTCATTGGAAAAGACCCTTTGCTTTTGAACTGTGGTGTTGGAGAAGACTCTTGAGAGTCCCTTGGAATGCAAGGAGATCCAACCAGTGCATCCTAAAGGAGATCCGTCCTGAGTGTTCATTGGAAGGACTAATGCTAAAGCTGAAACTCCAATACTTTGGACCTCATGCAAAGAGTTGACTCATTGGAAAAGACCCTGATGCTTGGAGGGATTGGGAGCAGGAGGAGAAGGGGACGGCAGAGGATAAGATGGCTGGATGGCATCACTGACTTGATGGACATGAGTTTGAGTAAACTCCGGAGTTGGTGATGGACAAGGAGGCCTGGTGTGCTGTGATTCATGCAGTCGTGAAGAGTTGGACATGACTGAACAACTGAACTGAACTGAACTGAATTTGTAGCTCACAACAGTTTATTAGCTTTGAAATGCAGTTGATTCTGTTAAGAAACCATGTAACAAACCGAATTCCAACTGAATTAAGGTTTACATCATGTAATAGCAGCAGCAGCAGCAGCAGCAGAGTCAGTTATAGAGCTGGTGGTTGTAACTATATAGTTAATATTAGTTAATCATTGTAGAGAATTCAGAAAAAGAAAATCTTTCAGTAGCATGTACAACACTTTTGTAAAAATCTCAACATACATGTGGTTTCAAGGGAGATAAAGTAGATCTCATTCAATTTGCAAGAGGGATTTTAAAGAGATAGGTTCTAGTTATTGAGGCTCACTAGTGGCAGTAGGGTTAAAATCAATTCTCCCCAAAGATGTCATTGACTCTTTTATAACCTCCACAGTCCTGATCTGGGATTATATTTTATTGGAAAGAAAACCTGGATTTCCTTGAGCTACATAAGGTTTAGTGTTAATTCAGTGAGATTCAACAGGACTTCAGGGCTTTCTAATCTCCTTTCTCTCCTGTGTCATTTTGATTAAACACATTTATGTTTTAAATCACAGACACAAGTTGTATCCTTTAGCTTAAAGTATCTTTTAAAAAATATGCATAGGCAAGAAGTGGCTTTGGAACTGGATGAGATGAGAGGCCTGCGAATGGGCTTGAGACACGGCAGCACGAACTCCTGGGGCATGGTACTCAGACAGTCTGTTCAGTTATTGCTAATTGGTCAAAACTTTTCACTCCCTTTTCCTGCTCTAGCACTTCAAAGAGATCATGCACAGCCAACATCCCCCTGAGCTTTTGGAAAGTTTGTTTCCAAGTGTGCTCCTGCCCAGGACAAAACATCTTTGAGTGCTAAACAGTGTAGGAAGGTGCTTAGTGAAAGTGAAAGTGAAGTCACTCAGTCGTGTCCGTCTCTTAGTGACCCCATGGACTGCAGCCTACCAGTTTCCTCCTCCCATGGGATTTTCCAGGCAAGAGTGCTGGAGTGGGGTGCCATTGCCTTCTCCGAGAAGGTGCTTAGGTGCAGTGAAAAATGTTACTATTTGATGTGCCTGGGCATCCCAGGAATAGGATTGATTCTTCATTGCAGAATGATTCTCTGATAATTTTCTTTGCAAGAAAAGAAATGAGACCTGACTTCCTTTCATGGATATGCACAAGCTTAGTCTTTCTTGTAGTTTTACATGTTTATCTATTAAATATACAGAGATTCATAACTCCATATTATTTACTTATATCAGGACAGGTAGTCTCCTGACAAGTCTTCAGAAGAGGATACAGTAATTAATCTTATTATAGAATATTGACATTCAGTTCAGTTCAGTCGCTGTCCATCTCATCCTCTGTCATCCCCTTCTCCTCCTGTCCCCAATCCCTCCCAGCACCAGGGTCTTTTCCAATGAGTCAACTCTTCGCACGAGGTGGCCAAAGTACTGGAGTTTCAGCTTCAGCATCAGTCCTTCCAATGAACACTCAGGACTGATTTCCTTTATTATTATTATTTTTTAATTTAAANTTCTAAATTCCATATATATGTGTAAGTATACTGTATTGGTGTTTTTCTTTCTGGGTTACTTCACTCTGTATAATCGGCTCCAGCTTCATCCACCTCATTAGAACTGATTCAAATGTATTCTTTTTAATGGCTGAGCAATACTCCATTGTGTATATGTACCACAGCTTTCTTATCCATTCATCTGCTGATGGACATCTAGGTTGCTTCCATGTCCTGGCTATTATAAATAGTGCTGTGATGAACATTGGGGTACACATGTCTCTTTCAATTCTGGTTTCCTCGGTGTAAAGCTGGCACTTTCAGAAATGAGCTCCCAGCCATACAATTACAAATCAACTAGAGTAACTAACAAGAAAAATAGAAAATGTTGGGAAGGATGGGGGAACCCCAGAACTCTCATCTCTGCTGGTTCAGTTCAGTTCAGTCATTCAGAAGTGTCCAACTCTTTGCAACCACATGGACTGCAGCATGCCAGGCTCCACTGTCCATCACCAGCTCCCAGAGCTTGCTCAAGCTCATGCCCATCAACTCAGTGATGCCATCCAACAATCTCATCTCTGCTGTTCCCTTTTCTTCCTGTCTTCAATCTTTCCCAGTGTCAGGGTCTTTTCAAAAACTCAACACTTCACATCAGGTGGCCAAAGTATTGGAGTTTCAGCTTCAGCATCAGTCCTTCCAATGAATATTCAGGATGATTTCCTTCAGGATGGACTGGTTGGATCACCTTGCAGTCCAAGGGACTCTCAAGAGTCTCCTCCAACACCACAGTTCAAAAGCATCAATTCTTTGGCACTTGGCTTTCTTTATAGTCCAAATCTTACATCCATATATGATTACTGGAAAAACCATAGCTATGACTAGACAGACCTTTGTTGGCAAAGTAATGTCTCTGCTTTTTAATATGCTATCTAGGTTGGTCATAGCTTTTCTTCCAAGGAGCAAGCGTCTTTTAATTTCATGGCTGGAGTCACCATCTGCAGTGATTTTGGAGCCCCCCAAAATAAAATCTCTCACTGTTTCCATTATTTCTCCATCTATTTGCCATGAAGTAATGGGACCGGATGCTATGATCTTAGATTTCTGAATGTTGAGTTTTTAGCCAGCTTTTTCACTCTCTTCTTTCACTTTCATCAAGAGGCTCTTTAGTTCTTTGCTTTGTGCCATAAGGGTAGTGTCATATGGGTATCTGAAGTTTATTTCTCCCAGCAATCTTGATTCCAGCTTGTGCTTCATGCAGCCAAGAATTTCGCATGATGTACTCTGCATATAAGTTAAATAAGCAGGGTGACAATATACAACCTTGACATACTCCTTTCCTGTTTTGGAACCAGTCTGTTGTTCCATGTCTGGTTCTAATTGTTACTTCTTGATCTGCATACAGATTTCTTAGGAGGCAGATAAGGTGGTCTTGTATTCCCATCTCTTGAAGAATTTTCTACAGTTTGTTGTGATCCACACAGTCAAAGGCTTTGTTGGAGACAATAAAGCAGAAGTAGATATTTTTCTGGAACTCTGTTACTTTTTCAATAATCCAACAGATGTTGGCAATTTGATCTCTGGTTCCTCTGCCTTTTCTAAATCCAGCTTGAATATCTGGAAGTTCTGGGTTCACGTACTATTTAAGCCTTGCTTGGAGAATATTTAGCACTACTTTGCTAGCATGTGAGATGAATGCAATTGTGCAGTAGTTTGAATAGTCTTTGTCATTGCCTTTTTTGGGACTGGAATGAAAACTGACGTTTTCCAGTCCTGTGGCCACTGCTGAGTTTTCCAAATTTTCTGGCATATTGAGTGCCGCACTTTAACAGCATCAGCTTTTAGGATTTGAGATAGCTCAACTGGAATTCCATCACCAATCACTAGCTTTGTTTGTAGTGATGCTTCTTAAGGCCCACTTGAGTTTGCATTCCAAGGTATCTGGATATAGGTGAGTAATCATACCGTTGTGGTTATATGGGTCATTATCATCTTTCATCTTTCTTGTGTAGTTCTTCTGTGTATTCTTGCCACCTCTTCTTAATATCTTCTGCCTCTTTTAGGTCCATACCATTTTTGTTTATTATTGTGCCCATCTTTGCATGAAATGTTCCCTTGATAATCTCTAACTTTCTTGAAGAGAACTCTAGTCTTTCCCATTGCATTGTTTTCCTCTATTTCTTTGCATTGATCTCTGAGAAAGGCTTTCTTATCTCTCCTTGCTATTCTTTGGAACTCTGCATTCAAATGGGTGTATCTTTCCTTTTTGCCTTTGCCTTTAGCTTCTCTTCTTTTCTCTGCTATTTGTAGGGCCTCCTCAGACAACCATTTTGCCTTTTTGCATTTCTTTTTCTTAGGGATGGTTTTGATCAGTGCATCCTGTAGAGTGTCAAGAATCTCCGTCAGTATTTCTTCAGGCACTCTATCAGATCTAATCCCTTGAATCTATTTGTCACTTCCACTATATAATCATAAGAGATTTAATTTAGGTCATACTTGATTGGTCTAGTGGTTTTCCCTGATTTCTTCACTTTAAGTCTGAATTTTGCAATAAGGAGTTCATGATCTGAGCCATAGTCAGCTCCTGGTCTTGGTTTTGCTGACTGTATAGAGTTCTCCATCTTCAACTGCAAAGAATATATAGTCAATCTGATTTTGGTATTGACTATCTGGTTATGTTCATGTGTAGAATTGTCTCTTGTGTTGTTGGAAAAGGGTGTTTGCTATGACCAGTGCATTCTCTTGGCAAAACTCTGTTAGCTTTGCCCTGCTTCATTTTGTACTTCAAGGCCAAGCATGCCTGTTACTCCAGGTATCTCTTGACTTTCTACTTTTGCATTCAAGTCCCCTATGATGAAAAGGACATCTTTTTTTGGTATTAGTTCTAGAATGTCTTATAGATCTTTATAGAAGAGTACAACTTCAGCTTCTTTGGCCTTAGTGGTTGGGGCATAGACTTGGATTACTGTGATATTAAATGGTTTTCCTTGGAAACTAACAGAGATCATTCCATCATTTTTGAGATTGCATCCAAGTATTGCATATCAGACTATTTTGTTGACTATGAGGGCCACTCCATTTCTTCTGAGGGATCCTTGCCCTCGATAGTAGATATAATGGTCATCTGAAATAAATTTGCCCATTCCAGTCCATTTTAGTTCACTGATTCCTAAAATGTCAATATTCACTCTTGCCATCTCCTGTTTGAGATGTCAAACACTTCCAATTTACCTTGATTCATGGACCTGACATTCCAGGTTCCTATGCAATATTGTTCTTTACAGCATTGGACTTTACTTCCATCACCAGTCACATCCACAACTGGGTGCTGTTTTTGGTTTGGCTACATCTCTTCATCCTCTCTATAATTGTTTGTCCACTCTTCTCCAGTACCATATTGGGCACCTACGGACCTGGGGAGTTCATCTTTCAGTGTCAAATCTTTTTGCGTATTCATACTGTTCCTTGCTGGCAAGAGTACAAATTGGTACAACTCTTTAGGAAAAATGTTTGGTGGTATCTTTTGGAGCTGCACATATCTGTATCAAGCAATTTTGTTCCTGGCTGAAACATGTATAATTGTTCCTCAAAAGAAATGTACAAAATGTTCACAGCAGCCCATTCATAAAAGGCCCAAACTGGGAACTACCCATCGATAACAGAGTGGATAAATGAATTATGACACACTTACACTGTGGCATTCTATACATAATGTGAATGATTCACTTGTAACTATGTGCAACAATATGGATGAATCTCACACTGTTATATAAAAGAATCCAACACAAAAGGGCATTACTGTAAGATTACATTTATATTACGTACAGAAGCAGGAAAACTAAACTGTGCTCTTAGAAGTCAAGGTATTGGTTACCCTAAGGGAAGAGGGGAGCAACAGGAAAGGCAGGGAGTGCTTTTGGGTTGCTGGTAATGTTTTACTTCTTGAATATTAGTGCTGTAGGCACCATGAACTTTGCCCATACAAAATGACAACCTTGATAAATGTTGTGTGTTCTGCCTATTACAACTGATTGGCCATTACCCATCTCTCTCCCACTCTTTGGGCTTCTCTATTCCCTGAGATAGAACAATACTGGAATTAGGCCAATTAATAACCCAGCAATGGCCTGTAAGTGTTCAAGTGAAAGGAAGAGTCACATATCTCTCAACTTAAATGAAGTATCTTGGTTTAAACAGAGATAGGTTGAAAGCTAGACCCCTTGCATTAAACAGTTAGCCAAGTTGTGAATGCAAAGGTAAAGTTCTTAATGGAACTTAAAATGGCCCCTCCAGTGAACTCACCATAAGAAAGTGAAACAGCCTTATTTATTATAAGATATGGAGAAAGTTTTAGTGGTCTGGATAGAAGACCAAACTAGCTACAACATTTCCTTAAGGGAAGATCTAATCCAGAGCAAGGCCTTAATTATTTTCAATTCTATGAAGGCTGAAGTTACTGATCAGGTGTTTTGTAGAGTATCTGTCCCCATCCCTTTCTAGGACCATCCCTTCCCCTCTCTTTCATTGCAAGCCAGGTTAGCTTGTTCTGGAGTTGTTATGACACAGAAGGCAAAAATCCCTGGAAAAGTTCAATCTCCAAATAGCTTTACCCATACAGTCTTGTCTTCTGAAACAAAATGAATACCACCTCTCTTGCTTTTCTGCTTTGAGTGTCCGTCAGTCTGCCTTTAGTACCTCTGGGGTGGCAGAAGACTCCAGTATTCTTAGGTGTTTTGTAGAGTATCTGTCCCCATCCCTTTCTAGGACCATCCCTTCCCCTCTCTTTCATTGCAAGCCAGGTTAGCTTGTTCTGGAGTTGTTATGACACAGAAGGCAAAAATCCCTGGAAAAGTTCAATCTCCAAATAGCTTTACCCATACAGTCTTGTCTTCTGAAACAAAATGAATACCACCTCTCTTGCTTTTCTGCTTGGAGTGTCCGTCAGTCTGCCTTTAGTACCTCTGGGGTGGCAGAAGACTTGGTCTTTTGATCCCAGGCAACTTGCATTTAGAAATGCCTATAGTTAAGTCTTAAAGAGCTGTGTGACTATACAGTTGGATGAGAAGCTCAGACAGTTTTCTCTTCTTCAGTTTTTCCATGTATGGTTCTTTTGTCCTTGTGCTCTTGGTTATTCTGTAAGTTTCAGGCCAAAGTTTTGCCTGGAAGATCCTTCCCTGACCACCTCTTCCCATTTGACTTTAGAGTAGGAACTTTGTGCTGGCTTGGGAACCCAGTCACCTTCCAAGGTCAGAAAATGTGTTTCAAGTCTCAAAATATTTGTAGATTGTTAATATACTCTAGAACACAGCTAATAGCTGCTTATAGCTAAAATAGTTAAGTTATAAAATGTTAAAGAAATTTATATAAAATTAAGACTCAAAATGTGTTCAAGTGAAAGGAAGAGTCACATATCTCTCAACTTAAATGAAGTATCTTGGTTTAAACAGAGATAGGTTGAAAGCTAGACCTCTTGCATTAAACAGTTAGCCAAGTTGTGAATGCAAAGGTAAAGTTCTTAATGGAACTTAAAATGGCCCCTCCAGTGAACTCACCATAAGAAAGTGAAACAGCCTTATTTATTATAAGATATGGAGAAAGTTTTAGTGGTCTGGATAGAAGACCAAACTAGCTACAACATTTCCTTAAGGGAAGATCTAATCCAGAGCAAGGCCTTAATTATTTTCAATTCTATGAAGGCTGAAGTTACTGATCAGGTATTTTGTAGAGTATCTGTCCCCATCCCTTTCTAGGACCATCCCTTCCCCTCTCTTTCATTGCAAGCCAGGTTAGCTTGTTCTGGAGTTGTTATGACACAGAAGGCAAAAATCCCTGGAAAAGTTCAATCTCCAAATAGCTTTACCCATACAGTCTTGTCTTCTGAAACAAAATGAATACCACCTCTCTTGCTTTTCTGCTTTGAGTGTCCGTCAGTCTGCCTTTAGTACCTCTGGGGTGGCAGAAGACTCCAGTATTCTTGCCTGGAGAATCTCATGGACTGAGAAGCCTAGTAGGTTACAGTCCACAGGGTCGCAAAGAGTCGGACACGACTGAGCGACTTCAACTTCACAACTTCACATCTGGGATGTGACTCTGGGAAATCAGAGTGAAGAGTGGGAACAGTAAGACAAGGATGGGGTAAAACCCAAGTGTGGTCCGCTAAGGAGGTCACTAGCTGGAGGCAATAGGATTGCATTGCTTCTGCTGCGGGCCCTCCTGCGAATCACCCAGAATGTCATGAGACTGTTTACTTGGAGGGACAGGATGTGGAGCATTAATACCCTGGGTTTGTTTCCCTTTGACTGAGGGCTGCCCTGAGGCTGTTTTATTGTTTGCCTCACACTTTGGTTGTTGCCCTGTGTGAAGAGAGATTTGCAGCCCATATGGGAGAGGGCCCTGGGCCAGCAGGCACGATGACTCTGGCACCCCTCAAGGAGGGCACTGTCAGGGCCAGGAGAGTCTGAGTCACAGGTAACTGGCCTCAGTAGCTACAAGTGAATTCAGTCAGGGGTATGGCGGGAATGGTACCCAGGGCCCCAGAGCTGTCTGCTAGAGTTATATGATGGACTGAGGATATGAGACAGGAGACACTGCTGTGGCTTGAAATTCTGGTCTGGAGCTCTCCACAACATCAGATTAGGGAAATTGTTCTATTAATTCACTTGTACAAGGCCCCATAATTGATTGCATCACAGCTCTGTGGGCTATTCCAGGCAGGTATTATTCTCCTGACTTTTTTTTTTTTTAATCATGGTAAGATGTAGATAACACAAAATTTACCATTTTAACTATTTTTGTGTGTACACTTGGGTGGCATTAAGTACATTCCTTTTGTTGTGTACTCATTATGACCATCCCTTTCTAGAACTGCCAGACCCTTTAAAAATATCTTCCCAAACTGAAACTCAGTACCCATTAAACAATTAATCCCCATTTTTGACCTTCCCTCATTTCCTGGACCATTCTATTTTCTGCCTCTATCAACTTGACTACTCTGGGAACCCTATATAAGTGGGATCACAGAGCATTTTTTTCTTTAATGACTGGCTTATTTCACTTATCACAATGTCTTCAAGGTTCATTTGTGTTGTAGCATATGAGAATTTTCTTCCTCTTTAAGGCTAAATAATATACCATTTTGTGTATATACTACATTTTGTTCATCAATCCATCTGTCAATTTACACTTGGGTTACTTCTACTTTTTGGCTATTGTGAATAATGCTGCTGTGAACATAGATATACAAAAATACGTTTGGGTCTGCTTTCAATTTTTGGGTATACACCCAGAAGTAGAATAACATAATAATTCTTTTAGGTAAAAGTAAAAGGTCAATCTAAAGGTGAAATAGAGAATTTTGTTCAAGCCAGTCTGACAGACATAACCCAGGAGACAGTCTTCAGAAAACTCTGAGGACTATTTCTTTTGTTAGAAATCAAAGGTGCAGTCTTACACATTTTCAAGACAAAGGATTATACATCAAAATGACACCCTGACATTTTACATAAAGTTTACCAAAGGTACATAATCCAGATAAACTTGTACTAAGCAAGCAACAGGTCACCATGATCCTTTACAGAACTAGGAAAGGAAAAATTAATCTTCTAAGGAGTTACACTGCTGTCATCAGAAGTAAAAAAAACTCAATTGATCTTAATGATCTAACAGGGATTCCTGGCTTTGGTTAATGGTTAATGTAAAATGAAGACACACATCACACATAAGGGAGCAGTCAATATAAACAGGGAATATGTTATGCTAAATTTTCTTGTCTTGCCTTAAAACTTAATTTTTATCCCGTCAGTTCTATTTTTAATTTTGTAAGGAGCCGCTGTACTCTTTTCCTTAGTGGCTGTACCATTATACATTCTTGCCAAGAGTGTGCAAGAGTTTCAATTTCACCACATCCTCACCAACACTTGCTATTTCTAATGCGTATGAGTTGATATCTCATCGTGGCTTTGGTTTGTTTTTCCTTAAAATTTAGTGGTGTTGAGCATCTTTTTATATGCTTGTTGGCCATTTCTATGTCTTCTTTGGAGAAATGTCTATTCAAGTCATTTATCCATTTTTAAATCAGACTTTTAAAAAGTGTTGAGTTGTGGGAATTCTTTATATATTCTGGATATTAGCCCTATTCAGGTATATGAAAATTTTCTCATTCTTTGTTGTTGTTTAGCTGTTAAGTCATGTCTGACTCTTTTGCAGCCCCATTTTGAAGCCCACTAGGCTTCTTTATCCATGGGATTTCCCAGGCAAGAATACTGGAGTGGGTTGTCATTCCTTCTCCAAGGTATCTTCCTGACACAGGGATCGAACCCACATCACCTGCATTTACAGGCGGATTCTTTACCACTGAGCCATCAGGGAAGCCCTCTCATTCCTTAGTTTGTCTTTTTTCCTGACTCTCTCATTTGTTTTTAAGATACTGGGGCTGAGAGTGATTTAATGATTTGTGAAGGTCAAACATATCTTTATTGGACCCTTTATTAGACTTGAACATGGGTCCCTACTCTTTACCTAATCTCCTTTTTTCACTATCTCACCCCACTCTCTATCATTTGGTCATATCAACATTAACAGTAGTTTGTCCTATGGCAATTGATACTGTATAGGCAAAGAACCAAGCAACAGAATTTTAACTGGTCCTTTGGATGACCCAGCCTCTTAGTGCTTCTCTCCCATTATCCACTGGTGATGCTTATAGAGATATAGAATATAGCTGGGTGCCTTTAGTTACATTAATTAGCTAATTAATTAAATTTGTTTTCAGCATCATATCCTCCTTAAAATGTTCTATTCTGTTCCTTAAAAATGTTTCTAAGAATCAGAACATGTTATTTAAAGGCTATTTATTCACTTTAATAACTGCTCACTATTTCATGGTGATGATAGCCAATAGGTTTTTCTACCATATTTTAAAGAAGAGACTAATTAGATGGAGTGAGCTTCTGTGCTCTCCAAATTAATCCCAAAGCACTAATGCTAATAGATTCAGACAATTGCCTTGTATGGTCCTTGACACAAAGTAGGCCTCCAATAAATATTTGTCAAATGAATGTCATGATGCTACAATGAAAGGAGAGGATTTGCAGGGAAAGCTGGTTCAATTGTTTGATTTAGCAGGGGAAAATAAGCAGTATTTTCCACATTATAGCCTCTGTGGAAATTGATTTTATTGCTCTCATTCTTCATGTCTGAGGCTTTGGGATGCAGCATCCTTGGGGGGAGACAGGAATAAATCTCTCCAAAAGAATGGACACAGAGAGTGCAAGCAGCCTTTCTGGTTGGATGTTGAAGGGACCAAGATTTGGGCTCTTTTGATCAAAGCAGCGTGCTTCCCCACTCTACTGTGGGAGGCTCTGAAAAGGAGTTCTTCAAACAACAGGAAACTATTTGGCTTTTCAACATCATTTCTTTTCAACAATGACCCTTGAGTAAATCACTGAGCTTTCCTGGGCTTCAGCTTCCTCTCATCAACAACAATAGAGTCAAACCAGAAGAGTTATTCTCCCTGGGCTCTAAGATGCTATATTTCTATTTTCATTGGAAAGAAAATCTGGAAAAATAAATTGAGCAGATTAAGAGTTATATGTACATACTCTATTTTAAATCAGATCCTCATGGTCATTAAAGTTAATGGAAAACTTGAATAGATTTCCCCCCTCTTTTTAGTTTTGACTTCAATCATTATCTCTAACTTGACATTTCACTTTACAACCTCAATTAGAAAGAAAGCTGAGTGCTGAAGAATTGATGCTTTCAAACTGTGGTGTTGGAGAAGACTCTTGAGAGTCCCCTGGACTTCAAGGAGATCCAACCAGTCCATCCTAAAGAAAATCAGTCCTGAATATCCAGTGGAAGGACTGATGTTGAAGCTGAAACTCCAATACTTTGACCACCTGATGCGAAGAACTGACTCATCTGAAAAGACCCTGATGCTGGGAGAGATTAAAGATAGGAGGAGAAGGGGGCAAAAGAGGGTGAGGTGGTTGGATGGCATCACCAACTCAATGGACATGAGTTTGAGCAAACTCCGGGAATTGGTGATGGACAGGGAGGCCTGGCGTGCTGCGGTTCATGGGGTCAAAGAGTCGGACACGACTGAGCGACTGAACTGAACTGAACTGAACTTCAGTTATGCATTCAACATGATATATATCTCATATGTATGGTTAGATTCTCATGTGAGAGTACCATAAGGATTTTTTATTGCTGTTGTTCAGTCACTAAGTCATGTCTGACTGTTTGTGACCTCATGGACTGCAGCACGCCAGGCTTCCCTGTCCTTTGCTATCTCCCAGAGTTTGTTCAAATTCATGTCCTTGAGTTAGTGATGCCATCTAACCACCTCACCCTCTGTTGCCCCCTTCTCTTTTCACCCTCAATCTTTCCCAGCATCAAGGTCTTTTCCAATGAGTTGTATCTATTTCTAGTCAACTGAATATTTGATTTTTCTTGGTTAATGTGGTCATGTTATCTGGATGCCTACCAATCTTTGACTATCTTTCCTATATTTGGGGATAATTTCCCATTCTAGAAGTCTTGCCTCCTCAAGTTAACCGGCCCCCACCCCCAATTCACTTTCCCAGCTTTCCTGACAGCTAGGATTAGCAGGCCCATGACTGAGGCCCTGCTAATCAGATACATCAGCTTGAGAGTATGAGTGAGAAACAGTGGGTGTATTGAAGCAGGCATCATGTAGACCCCTTATTTGAAATGGGTGTGGCCAAAGCAGCAGTGATGGAGGGAGGTGGTCCTCATATTTGGTGTCAGCAGTGGGCTCACCCATGGACTGGTCTGAATGTTCCTTGTTAAGATCAGTCTGACTCTAGTCCTCCTGAAGGTTCTTTGAACTTCTGAATAGTCTTTAATAAACCTTTTCCTGCTTCAACTTGATAGAATGGGTTCTATTGCTGGCACACCAGAACACTGGCTGATAGAATTTATTTCCAAGATAATCTCTCATGTATCCAGGGTTTAAATATTTACATTCCAAGGCAAAAAATAATCTTTAAATTATCTGTTCTTAAACTCAGTTTTTTAAGTTCATAAAATGATATAACTGTTCCTCTTTTCCTGGTTGCTTTATGTGTAATATTGGGTTGTGTATTTGATGTTTCTCCTTTTTCTTGAGGTAAGATTATATTGGTGTGAACTTCCCTCTTAGAACTGCTTTTGCTGCATCTCGTAGGTTTTGAGTCATTGTGTTTTCATTGTCACTTGTTTCTAGGAATTTTTTGATTTGCCCTTTCATATTTTTAGTAACCTGTTGGTTATTTAGAAACACATTGTTTAATCTCCATGTGTTCATGTTTTTTTGTTTTTGTTTTTGTTTTTTTACAGTTTTTCCCTGTAATTGACATCTAGTCTCATAGCATTTTCGTCTGAAAATATACTTGATATGATTTCAATTTTCTTAATTTTCCAAGGCTTGGTTTGTGACTCAAGATGTGATCTATCCTGGAGAATGTTCCATGTTCACTTGAGAAGAAAGTGTCATTTTTCTGTGTTTGGATGGACCGTCGTGAAGATATCAGTTAGGTTCCTCTGATCTAATGTGTCATTTAAGGCTTGTGTTTCCTTATGAATTTTCTGTTTTGATTATCTGTCCATTGGTGTAAATGGGGTGTTAAAGTCCCCTCCTATTATTGTGTTACTGTCAATTTCCCCTTTTATGTCTGTTAGTGTTTGCCTTATGTATTGAGGTACCCCAGTGTTGGTTGAATAAATATTTACAATTGTTGTGTCTTCTTGGATTGATCCTTTGATCATTATGTACTGTCCTCCCTTATATCTTGTAATCTTTTTTTTTTTTTTTTTTCTAAAGAAGACACACATATGGCTAGTAAACACATGCAAATGCTCAACATCACTTATTATTAGAGAAATACAATGAGGTATCATCTCACACCTGTCAGAATGGCCATCATCAAAAAAATCTATAAACAATAAATGCTGGAGAGGATGTGGAGAAAATGGAACCCTCTTATACTGTTGGTGGGAATGTAAATTGATAGAGCCACTATGGAGAACAGTATGGAGATTTCTTAAAAAATTAAGAATAAAGCTACCATAAGACCCAGCAATCTAAACTGGGCATATACCCTTTAAAAAAAAAATTATAATTCTGGAAGACCTATGTACCCCACTGTTCATTGCAGCACTATTTACAACAGCCAGGACATGGAAGCAACCTAGATGTCTATTAATAGATGAATGGATTAAGAGGTTGTGGTGTGTATATACACACACACACACACACACACACTATGGAATATCACTTAGCCTAGAGGATGTGGAGAAAATGGAACCCTCTTATACTGTTGGTGGGAATGTAAATTGATAGAGCCACTATGGAGAACAGTATGGAGATTTCTTAAAAAATTAAGAATAAAGCTACCATAAGACCCAGCAATCTAAACTGGGCATATACCCTTTAAAAAAAAAATCATAATTCTGGAAGACCTATGTACCCCACTGTTCATTGCAGCACTATTTACAACAGCCAGGACATGGAAGCAACCTAGATGTCTATTAATAGATGAATGGATTAAGAAGTTGTGGTGTGTATACACACACACACACACACACACACACACACACTATGGAATATCACTTAACCATAGAAAGGAACAAATCTGAGTAACTTCTAGTGAGGTGGATGAACATGAACTGTTATACAGAGTTAAGTATGAGTCAAAAAGAGAAAAATAAATATGAAATATTATGTATATATGGATCTAGAAAAATGATACCATTTGCAGGGCAGCACTAGAGACGCAGACATGGAGAATGGACCTGTGGACACAGCAGGGGGAGAAAAGGGTGGGACAAATTGAGAGAGTAGCATTGAAACATATACACCATGTGTAAAAATAGATAGCCAGTCAGAATTTGCTGTATGATGCAGGGAGCTCAATCGGGTGCTCTGTGATGACCTAGAGGGGTGGGATGAGGTGGGAGGTGGGAGGGAGCTTCAAGAGGGAGGGGACATATGTATACCTATGCTGATTCATGATGATGTATGGCAGAAACCAATACAACATTGTAAAGCAATGATCTCTCAATTAAAAATAAATAAATTTTAAAAATATGATGCATTAGTAACAGTTTTTTATTCATTCAGCAAATCTTATGCTCAGAGCTGAAAAGGATATGGGTGATTAGTAAGTCACAAGCCGTATCTTTGAAAGCTCACATCTGTTTCAAAGCTGAGTCTCTGTTGCTGGATGACTTAATAATTATGAGAATGCATAACATTAATGAGCACTTATACTGCTCCAGGCACACATGTTAACTCATTGAATTGTCCCAGTAACTCTGTAAGTAAGTACAGCTCTTATTCCTACAGATGAGGAGAACGAGGAATGTCTCTAAGCTAAGCCGCTTGTTCAAGGCCAGATAGTACGCAGCAGAACTGAGATTCAGACTCAGGTGGTCTGTCCCCAGACCACACATCCTTAACAGCACTCCATGGCAATAAGCTTGTACCACTGTGAGACTTTCAATTTAGATAATACTGTTAATGTTCATCATGTTTAAAACTGCCTCCCTCATTATAAAATTGAGAATCAGCCATCACGATTAGAGCAGGAAAGAGTAAAGACTCCTGCCCCTGATCTCTTTCTCTTAAAGATAAAACTGAGCCCCCAGATGGGTGATAATCTTTCCTTCAGTTTCCATGGGTACAGCTAAGAGGAATCAGAACTTTCAAAAAGATGATTTAAATCTTCTACCTCTCTTTCCTCGCTCTGACATCTTGTGGCTTATTCTCAATGCAGCAACCAAAGTAATCCCGTTGTCTCTTGGTTCAAAACTCTTCTGTCCTCTCATATGATTCAGAGTAAAAGCCAAAATCTTTGTTAAGACTGCCAAGTCCTGACATAATGAGACTTTCCTAACTTCCAGATCTCAGCTCCTGTGACTTTCTCATTGTGTCTCCTGGTTCCTCGGCTTTTCCTCGAAAATGTGGGGCAAGCTGGCTGCCTTGGGCTTTTTGGACTTCTCCAAAACACATATCCATGTGTTGCTGTCCTTATCTCCTCCAAGTTTTTTCTTGAAAATAACCTTTTGAGTAAGGGATCTTTCAATTTAAAATTTCAACCTCACCTCACTGATACAGGCTCTAGGATGACCAACTTTGGCCTAGGAGAGAGGGGTTTCCCAGGACACAGGGCTTTCAGTGCTAAAACTGGGTTTGTCCCAGGCCAACCAGGCAAGTTAATCACACTGTGAATTTCTAGAACAGTGTCTGACTCATAGCAGCCTTAATAAATATTTATTGAAGAAAATGAATGAATGAATGAATGAATAAGTAGGTAAGAGAAACAAGTACTTTTAGAGGGGAGTGAAAAGGATTATTTATTGCTCTTGAAGTCAGAAAATATAGGTATATCTGTTCACCATAGCCACCTTTAAGGCTTCTTCAGCGTGGAAAGAGCCCACATTTCATGAATGGGGAACCAATATTTCTTAATCTACTAAACAGAAAGATTTATCATTTTGCTGTTACCAAAAGTAGTTTTTAATCATATGGTCCACACTCATCTTCTCCAGAAACAGTTAAAATGGCTATGTTGGCTTTACTTTTTTTTAAGACTTCAAAATGGTTTCCACATTTAAAAAAATATTTGTGCATTGATTTTTGGGTGCTCTGAGTCTTCATTACCGTGTGAGGGTTTTCTCTAGCTGCAGGGAGTGGGAGCTATTCTCTAGCAGCGGTGTGCAGGCTCCTCGCTGCAGTGGCTTCTCTTGTTGTGCAGCACAGGCTCTAGAGGCTCGCGGCTTCAGAGCTGTGGCCCAGCGGCTCCGCAGTCGAGACTCGTGGGCCCCAGAGCGCGGGCTCCATAGTTGTGGCCCACAGGCTTAGCTGCCCCCTGTCATGTGGGATCCTGCCAGATTAGGGACTGAACCAGTGTCCCTTTCATTGGCAGGTGGATTCCTAACCACTGGACTGCCACGGAAGCCCTGGTTTCCACATTTTAAGTGGCAGTGATGTATTTTTAAAGGTGCAGTTTTTCCCATTGGTAATGGTCCCGTGTGCAAACTCCCCCTCTACCCTAACACTTCTAGCTACTCCAGCCAGAACCTGCCTGGGGTTGCTTCCTGAGCCATTCTTGTATAACGTGCTGTTCCAATCCTAGTGCCTCTTATTTTCTTGCACCAGTCTCTCCAACACCAGCTTCTTCAAAGGAACACAGTCTGATGCTGGTCTGTCATATATCATGTACTTGTTCCTCAAAATATTTTTGGCAAAGTGAAGTGAAGTGAAAGTTGCTCAATCGTGTCCAACTCTTTGTGACTCCATGGACTGTATAGTTCTAATAATTCTGTATTAGGCTGTATAGTTCTAATATAATTCTCCAGGCCAGAATCCTGGAGTGGGTAGCCTTTCCCTTCTCCAAAGGATCTTCCCAACCCAGGGACTAAACCCAGGTCTCCTGCATTGCAGGCCGATTCTTTACCAGCTGAGCCACCAGGGAAGCCCAAGATACTGGAGTGGGTAGCCTATCTCTTTTCTAGTGGATCTTTCTGACCAAGGAATCGAACCAGGGTCCCTTGCATCACAGGCAGATTCTTTACCAACTGAGCTATCAGGGAAGAGAATTCAACAAAGCAACATAAAGACAGTGACTTACTCATCTTTACATCCCTTGACCCTAGCATGGTTTGTACATTCACTCGCCCACTCATTCATTCATTCAATATATCTTTTTTCAATACTATAATATGTCAAGTACTGGGAATGCATCAATTAACAAGACGTCTTCTCTGCCCCCTCTAGTGGAGATAGGCAAGTAAACAGAATGATCAAGAGAGTATTAAAACTACATTGTACTTATTCACAATAAATATAGGGTACTACAGAAGCACATAGAAGCAGGGGGCAGTAACTATCAGAAGTCAAGTACGAGGAAAACGTTTAACAACTGGATGAATGAGTGGTTGGGTGAATGAATGAATGAATATAACTGGTATGGGAGCACAGAATCTTCAAGGTGAATAGTCACCATCACATGGAAAGATGCTTCTCCAATTTCAGTATTTTGAAAAGGTCAGCTCATATGAATCCATATCATGAAAAATACAACTTTTATTTCCCCCTCTCTCCTCTTCTCTCCTTTCTCTTCTGACCAAATATCAGAATGGAATGACATGTGATTGTCAGAGTGCCAGCAATGCCCGAGTCAGCAGGCCCCCACCTATTTTGCTCAAGACTCTAATAACTCTGATGTCAGGCAAAATTGCACCCTTCTGAAACTCTTTTCTGGATTTTCATTATTGATTAGACAGAATATCTGCTCATCTTCAAGGCAGCAGGCTGTACAACCAAAAGGAGTTCCTTAACTTTGCTTACGATTTTGCTCAAGGGTATCAAATTCTGGCTGTGTTCACTGCAAAGCAGGAATTGTTTTTCCAGCTGAACTTTGCCTCTTAGCTTCAGCACATCTCTTCGATCCCCTGTGATTGTTTCCATGCCAGCTATTTGCAGGTCTGCATTGCTGATTCTACACACAGCCCAGCAGGGTTTATCCAAGGGCCATCTACTCTTCCTGGTAACTCCCCAGTAAGGTAAACATCTGCTGTGGAACTGGAAAGAGCTGGTTCAAACCAGTTGTTCTTAGTTCCACTGATCATTTTTAACTTTTTACAATGAACTTTTCTTAATTTCCCTGTACCAAGTCAGAACCTGTAAGAATTTTGCTTTTGAAGAAAAGCCTCATTTTTTCTAATTTTAAAAGTTGTTTTTAATTGGAGAGTAATTGCTTTACAACATTGTGTTGGCGTCTGCCATAAAACATCATGAATCAGCCACAAGTACTGTCTGCTCCCTCCTCAATCTTCCCCTCACCCCGCACCCCATCCCTCCCTTCTAGGTTGTCACAGAGCACTGGGCTGAGCTCCCTGTACCCATACAGCAGCTTCCCACTGGCTCTCTGTCTTACACATGGTAGTGTACATATGTCAGTACTATGCTCTCAGTTCATCCCATCGTCTCCTTCTCCCTCTGTGTCCAAAGTCTGTTCTCTATGTCTGTGTTGCTCTTCCTCATTCTATATGTTAAAATAGCTAAAGTGAATTATAAATAGTAATTTAATATTTTAGAATGTATCAAAAAATTCACATGCATCTTTGAAAAGTAAGGACAAAATTAATTCTGATTCCTTAATACCCAGTCCATATTAAATTTTACCCAATTTGTACCTAACAGGCCTTTTGTAGTGTGTTTGTCAAATCTAGGATCCAATCCAGAACTATGTGTTGCATTGGTTTGTTTTGTACACGTGTGTGTGTTAGTTGCTCAGTCGTGTGCAATTCTTTGTGACCCCACAGACTATAGCTGGCCAGGCTCCTCTGTCCATGGGATTCTCCAGGCAAGAATAGTGGAGTGGATTGCCATTCCCTTCTCCAGGGGATCTTCCCAACCCAGGGATAGAATCTGGGTCTCCTGCACTACAGGCAGATTCTTTACCATCTGAGCCATCAGGGAAGCCCTTTATACACGTCAGCTTTCCCAATACACTGACTTGTGGAATGGACCAGGGCAGCTGTCCTGTAGAATATATGATTCACCTGATTGCTTCCTTGCAGTATTATTTACCTTGTTCCTAATCATCTATATTTTCTCTAAATTGGAAGTGAGATCTAAAGGGTTGATTAGAGTCCAGTCAGGCACCTTTGGCTGGTACATAATTGATGATATAGTGTTTCTCATTCTGTATCATGACAGGAAACTCATAATAACTGATTTTCCCTCTTGCAATCAGAAATCTTGATATAAACTTTAAGATTATAAAAAATAATTTTTTTCTTTCATTAAAAAAGTAGTAACTACCCATATTAACATATTGGAACACCAAAAAAGATATCAGAGAAAAAGAAGTCTTCTACACTAAACTTTTAATCACAAGTTTCCCTTTCCTAAGAGGGACGCAATCCTCCCAGAAATATTCTACACACACGTAATGGGAGCATATTTTCAATTAGAACTTATCTTGGGGATCCTTCCCTTTCCATACATGCTGAGCTCATGTATTCTTTTTCTTTTTAATTTTTGAATTTTTTTTATCAAATATAGTTGATTTACAAAGTTGTGTTACTTTCAGATATACAGCAAAGTGATTCAGTTATACACATGTATATATGCATATATATACCTATATATCCTTTTTCAGATTCTTTTCCATTATAGATTATTACAAGATAAGTACAAGATATTGAATGTAGTTCCCTGTGCTATCCAGTAGGTTCTTCTTGTTTATTTTATGTATAATATTGTGTGTATATTAATCCCAAACTCCTAATTTATTCTTCCCCACATCCCCTTCGATAACCACGTTTGTTTTCTATTTCTATTTTGTAAATAAGTTCATTTGTACCATTTTTTAAGATACTACATATAAGTAATATCATGATATCACAGCATGTATTCTTTTGAATGACTCCATGGTCATTATCCTGTACATGGCTCATAAATCACTTAACTAGTATTTCATTGACGGATATTTCGGTGATTTCCAGACTTGTGTGACCAAGTAAGTGAAAGTCACTCAGTCATGTCCAACCCTTTATGACCCCATGAACTGTACAGTCCATGGAATTCTCCAGGCCAGAATACTGAAATAGGTAACTCTTCCCTTCTCCAGGGGATCTTCCCAACCCAGGGACTGAACCCAGGTCTCCCGTACTGCAGGCAGATTTTTTACCAGCTGACCCACAAGGGAAGCCCTTCCAGGCTTATGTGTTGTTGCACAAATATGAAAATAATAGTAGGTTACATTCTTAGAAATGATATTGCTCATCCAAGGATCTGAGTTCTGTGACCCCATGAATCACAGCACGCCAGGCCTCCCTGTCCATCACCAACTCCTGGAGTCCACCCAGACCCATGTCCATTGAGTCGGTGATGCCATCCAGCCATCTCATTCTCTGTCGTCCCCTTCTCCTCCTGCCTTCAATCTTTCCCAGCATCAGGGTCTTTTCAAGTGAATCAGCTCTTCACATCAGGTGGCCAAAGTGTTGGAGTTTCAGCTTCAACATCAATCCTTCCAATGAACATCCAGGACTGATCTCCTTTAGGATAGATTGGTTGGATCTCCTTGCAGTCCAAGGGACTCTCAAGAGTCTTCTCCAACACCACAGTTCAAAAGCATCAATTCTTCGGCACTCAGCTATCTTTATAGTCCAACTCTCACATCGATACATGACCACTGGAAAAACCATAGCCTTGACTAGGCGGATCTTTGTTGACAAAGTGATGTCTCTGCTTTTTAATATGCTGTTTAGGTTGGTCATAACTTTTCTTCCAAGGAGTAAACGTCTTTAATTTCATGGCTGCAATCACCATCTGCAGTGATTTTGGAGCCCCAAAAAATAAAGTCAGCTGCTGTTTCCACTGTTTCCTCATCTATTTCCCATGAAGTGATGGGACCAGATGCCATGATCTTAGTTTTCTGAATGTTGAGCTTTAAGCCAGCTTTTTCACTCTCCTCTTTCACTTTCATCAAGAGGCTCTTTAGTTCTTCTTCACTTTCTGCCATA
>SJXQ01002549.1:57589-137901 GCA_006408695.1 Aepyceros melampus
GTAGTTTGAGCATTCTTTGGCATTGCCTTTCTTTGGGATTGGAATGAAAACTGACCTTTTCCAGTCCTGTGGCCACTGCTGAGTTTTCCAAATTTGCTGGCATATTGAGTGCAGCACTTTCACAGCATCATCTTTCAGGATTTGAAATAGCTCAACTGGAATGCCATCACCTCCACTAGCTTTGTTTGTAGTGATGCTTTGTAAGGCCCACTTGACTTCACATTCCAGGATGTCTGGCTCTAGGTGAGTGATCACACCATCGTGATTATCTGCGTCATGAAGGTCTTTTTTGTACAGTTCTTCTGTGTATTCTTGCCACCTCTTCTTAATATCTTCTGCTTCTGTTAGGTCCATACCATTTCTGTCCTTTATTTAGCCCATCTTTGCATGAAATGTTCCCTTTGTATCTCTAATTTTCTTGAAGAGATATCTAGTCTTTCCCATTCTATTGTTTTCCTCTATTTCTTTGCATTGATTGCTGAGGAAGTCTTTCTTATCTCTCCTTGCTATTCTTTGGAACTCTGCATTCAAATGGGCATATCTTTCCTTTTCTCCTTTGCTTTTCACTTCTCTTCTTTTCACAGCTATTTGTAAGGCCTCTTCAGACAGCCATTTTGCTTTTTTGCATTTCTTTTTCTTGGGGATGGTCTTGATTCCTGTCTCTTATACAATGTCACGAACCTCCATCCATAGTTCATCAGGCATTCTGTCTATCAGATCTAGTCCCTTATATCTATTTCTCACTTCCACTGTATATAGTCAATAAGGGATTTGATTTAGGTCACATCTGAATGGTCTAGTGGCTGAAATTCTAAATTTAGATAGATATGGCCAAACTATTTTACAAATAGTTCCTACAAGTTTATAATTCTACAAAAAGATATGTATGATAATATCTTTTCCTTTACATCCTCATCAATGCCAAGTATTATCAAAAGTTTTGTTTTTGTTAATAATAGAGGAAAAATAGCTTATTCTTTTCATATGTATTTACCTAATTTTGAATGTGTTGCATATCTTTTCCTATATTTAATAGGTTAAGGAAAATCTCCTTTGGATATCAACTGTATGTAAATATTTATGGCAGGATATTGGATTGGTTTATACACAATAACAATTTATAGATTAAACATAAAACATTATTGTTCCTTCCCCTATCTTTTTCCTGCAATGGAAAGATGAAGAGCAAATACATTCCACACTTCCAATAAGGGTGCCTTTTAGGAATGTGGACCTCGTTTCTCCATTATATTTTGTCTAATTATCGACAGAGCAAGAGGGAAAGAGGTTTTCCAGAAAATCTTAAAAGATTATAGACATTGGAGAATGTAGAGTGGAGATGGTATGAGCTGCATGTGGGCTATGGGAGCTGAGAGTTAACCCCCAGCAGTTTCCCAAGAAAGCAGAGGACCTGCAGCCCTGGAAGGAAAGAGTTAAGGTGGGCCCACGAGGTACCACATTAAGGGATACTGTGTCAGCACTCAGAAGTTGCCTGAATTCTTTGTCAGTGCCTGCAGACTCACTACCATCACCTCATATCATCTCTAACAGGTGCCCTGTGCTTCCAGGGGCACTCACCTCATAGCATCAGGCAAGTGTGATGATGCTAGCACTGACCCCAAGGCTTTGCTTGGTCCCTAGCTGTGTACATTTCCCTGTCATAACACTTGTGTGCCCAAGAACCCAGGGTGGAATTCTGAAAGCCAATAACGTAGGCAGCCCCTCACAGCATCTGCATAGATGGGAGGACGCTTGTACTAAGATAGCTCAAGACCTCTAACTGGAGTCGTGGTTAAACCCTTGTTACACATTATTCCCACTTGACTTTACCATTGTTTAGAGTATTTCAGGTTATGTGCACACATTTAAATTTTTTATATGGTGAATTTCATGTTTCTTTTTCTTTTATGGCTTTTCTTTTACAGATTTATGTTTCAAACTTTGATCAACCTTGAACTTGTTCCAAGAGATCCAATTTTTTCTTTCTAGGTGATTGATCAAATGTCCAATATTATTAAACAATTCAGCTTTTCCTGACTGACCTGAAATACCTCCTAACCAATCTAGTTTTTCCTTACTGATTATCCCTTTCTCTCTCTCTCTCTCTCTCTCTCTCTCACACACACACACACACACACACACACACATAGGCTTCCCAGGTTGTTCAGTGGTAAAGAATCTGCCTGCCAGTGCAGGAGACGCAGGAGATGCGGGTTTGATCCCTGGGTCAGGACGATCCCCTGGAGGAGGCAATGACAACCCATTCCAGCATTCTTGCCTGGAGAATCCCATGGAGAGAGGAGCTTAGCAGGCTATAGCCCATAGGGTCACAAAATAATTGTAGGTGACATTCTATTATCTTTCAAAAAAAAAAAACCTATGTTTTAAAAATAAATCCCATATGTACATATTTTTAATTTTTGTGATTGATTTCATTCTGTATTTTTATCCTGTATTTTTGAGAGTCTAGCCTCTATTCTAGGTTTTTAATCTTTGCTTTTTGATATTTGCTATCACCTTTATGAATCTAATCTTCAGTACCCATTTTCACTTAGGGATTTGATTACTGGCTTGATTGCTCTCTCCCCTTTTGACTCTCTCTTTCCTCCTCCAGGTCAACTCTATCTCCTTCCTCCCTCTCTCTTATCTACATAACTCTGTGAATCTCTCTGGGTGTTCCTGGCTGCAGAGAATTGCTTCCCCATTAATCTAGGGGTTTTATCTTCTGTGTGGTATGGATGGAGAAGTCCTGAGGCTACTGTAAGAGAAGGACTGAAAGTCAGAGGCAGGAAGCTTAACTCCAAAACTTTAGAGCGTCAGAGAACTCCTGATTCCAGTAACATTAATAGACAAGAGCTCACCCAAAAGTCTCCCTACCGATGCTGAAACCAAGCTTCACCCAAGGGCCAACAAGTTCCAGCACAGGATACACCACACTAATTCTCCAGCAAACAGGAACACAACCCTGAACATTACAAGATGGGCTGCCCAAAGCCATGCCAAACCCATAGACACCCGAAAACTCACCACTGAACACTTCATTGCACTCCAGAGAGAAGAAATTCAGCTTCACCCACCAGAACATAGATGCGAGCTCCCCCAACCAGGAAACCTTGACAAGCCACCAGTCCAACCCCACGCACAGGGAGCAGACTCCACAGTTAAGAGGAACCACGAACTTCTAGCCTGCAGCAATGGCACCCCAAACACAGTAATCTAAACAAAAGGAAAAGGCAGGGAAATATTCAGCAGGTGAGGGAACATGATAAAAACCCACCAAACCAAACAAAAGAGGAGGAGATAGGGAGTCTATCTGAAAAAGAATTCAGAATAATGATAGTAAAGATGATCCAAAATCTTGAAAACAAAATGGAGTTACAGAAAAATAGACTAGAGGCAAGGATTGAGAAGATGTAAGAAATGTTTAACAAGGACCTAGGAGAAATAAAGAAGAGTCAATCAATAATGAATAATGCAAGAACTGAGAGCAGGAGCACTCTGGAGGGAACCAACAGTAGAATAACTGAAGCAGAAGAGAGGATAAGTGAGGTAGAAGATAGTATGGTGGAAATAAATGAAGCATAGAGGAAAAAAAGAAAAAAGAAAAGAAATGAGGACAACCTCAGAGACCTCTGGGACAATGTTAAATGACTCGACATTCGAATCATGGGCGTCCTGGAAGAAGAAGACAAAAAGAAAGGGCATGAGAAAATACTTGAGATAACCGTTTGAAAACTTCCCTAAAATGGGGAGGGCAATAGCCAGCCAAGTCCAAGAAACATAGAGAGTCCCAAACAAGATAAACCCAAGGTAAAACATCCCAAGACACATATTAATCAAACTAACAAAGATCAAACACAAAGAGCAAATATTAAAGACAGCAAGGGAAAAGCAACAAATAACACAAGGCTAACAGTTGATCTTTCAATAGAAACTCTTCAGGCAAGAAGGAATGGCAGGACATACTTAAAGTGATGAAAGAGAAAAACCTACAACCAAGATTATTCTACCCAGCAAGGATCTCATTCAGAATTCAGATACGAAGGAGAAATCGAAAGCTTTACAGACAAGCAAAAGCTCAGAGAATTCAGCACCACCAAACCAGCTCTTCAACAAATACTAAAATATCTTCTCTAGACAGGAAACACAGAAAAGGTTTATAAAAAAGAACCCCAAACAACAATGGGATCATACTTATCAATAATTACCTTAAATGTAGTGGGTTAAATGCTCCAACCAAAAGACAAAGATTGGCTGAATGGATACAAAAACAGGACTCCTATATACGCTGTCTACAAGAAACCCACCTCAAACCCAGGGACACATACAGACTGAAAGTGAAGGGCTAGAAAAGGATATTTCATGCAAATAGAGACCAAAAGAAAGCAGGAGTAGCAATACCCATATCAGATAAAATAGACTTTGAAATAAAGACCATGATAAGAGACAAGGACACTACATAATGATCAAGGGATCAATCCAATAAGAAGATATAGCAATTATATATGCACCCAACATAGGAGCACCTCAGTACATAAGGCAAATGCTAACAAGTATGAAAGGGGAAATTAACAGTAACACAATAATAGTGGGAGACTTTAATACCCCACTCACACCTATGGATAGATCAACCAAACAGAAAATTAGCAAGAAAACATAAGCTTTAAATGATACAATGAACCAGTTAGACCTAATTGATATTTATAGGGCATTTCATCCCAAAACAATGGATTTCACATTTTTCCCAAGTGCACACAGAATGTTCTCCAGGATAGATCACATCCTGGGCCATGAATTGAGCCTTGGTAAATCTTAAAAAATTGAAATCATTTCAAGCATCTTTTCTGATCACATTTTTAAAAAATGATTAAAAATATATTCCCACTATATATTCCACTGATTTTTAAAAATTCATATCTGGTACCTTTAATCACTAGGTTATATGTAGAGATTATCTGGCAAGGCCACACCTTTCTTACTCTCTCTCTTTTTCTCATTTTTTCATGAGCCCTACAGTATCTGCCCCCATGTGAACTTGAGAGTTTGCAAGTCTATTTCCCCTCAATCTTCATGATTTTTCCCCTGGGATTTTATTAAATTTATTAATCAATTTAGAATAACTTTGCATGTTAAAATACTGTCTTTCTCTTTATGACCATGTGTATAGATTTCATCATCTTATTTTGCATCTTCAAATTTACTTCAACAACTCTTACACGTTTTTTGTAATATTATTCCTAGATATTTAATCCATTTGCTGAAAAAATAAAATAGATCTTTATGTCCACTATACTTCCAAAATAGTTGTTGAATGTGTATAGAGAAGTGATGACTTTTGTATATAACATTTTTAACCAGTCACTCTACTGAATTCTGTTGTTTGTAAGAATTTTCCAGATCATCTTGAGATTTCTAGCTATATAATCATTTCATCTACATAAAATATAATTCACTTTTACATTGTTTTAAATCATCTAAATGTATTGTCTAGTATTGCCAGACCAAGGTAATAACAGGGAGGAACTGACCGTGCTTCCTTGACTTTATTTGGGGGCACTTTATTGATCTTATTAAATTGGAGTTAGAACCACATGGTTTGAAATAATTTTCCCCAACTTGTTTTTATTATTACCTAAAATTTGATCCAATTATTATATAAAATTTGAATCTTTCAATGTAGGAAATCTACTTTTTAAAGACTTTATTGGCTATCTGTTTGTCTCTCGGAAGTTTTATCAATGTCCATCTCATCAACATTCTATTCTGAACATTGTACTTCTTATACCCAAAATGAAATCTGTGTGTTTCATAAGCCTAAGCTGACTTTTGTCATCAGTTCAGTTCAGTTCAGTTGCTCAGTCGTGTCCAACTCTTTGCGACCCCATGAATTGCAGCCTGCCAGGCCTCCCTGTCCATCACCAACTCCCGGAGTTCACTCACACTCATATCCATCGAGTCAGTGATGCCATCCAGCCATCTCATCCTCTGTCGTCCCCTTCTCCTGCCCCCAATCCCTCCCAGCATCAGGGTCTTTTCCAGTGAGTTAACTCTTCGCATGAGGTGGCCAAAGTACTAGAGTTTCAGCTTTAGCATCATTCCTTCCAAAAAACACCCAGGGCTGATCTCCTTCAGAATGGACTGGTTGGATCTCCTTACAGTCCAAGGGACTCTCAAGAGTCTTCTCCAGCACCACAGTTCAAAAGCATCAATTCTTTGGTGCTCAGCCTTCTTCAGGAGAAGGCAAGGGCAACCTACTCCAGTACTCTTGCCTGGAAAATCCCAGGGATGGCAAGGCCTGGTGGGCTGCAGTCCATGGGGTCACTAAGAGTCGAACACAACTGAGCGACTTCACTTTCACTTTTCACTTTCATGCATTGGGGGAGGAAATGGCAAAAACCACTCCAGTGTTCTTGCCTGGAGAATCCCAGGGACAACAGGGCCTGGTGGCCTGCGTCTATGGGGTCTCACAGAGTNCTGGCACCGACCTGCATTTGGATGCTCTACTACGGCTTCTGGAGTCCAGAGCCCGGCCTTCATGTAGCCCCTTTTTTCCAGAGTTAGGAGAAAGCTGCCATCTCCAACCGCAACCTCCCCACTATCCAGATGTTCCAAAAGGCCCTGAAGGATAGAAAGAAAAATCACCTTCTTTTTATTCTTCCTAAAAGCAGTTTCCAATTGTAGGAAAGATGGGTACAATGGTCTTACAGCTCCAGTTTTGTGAGAATCATTGTGCCTGATAGTATTTCAGAAAACTTGAGTAGACTCTATTGGACAATCCAGGTACTTGTTTTGCCCCAAGTTCTGTGACTATTTGTTCTTAAATACCATTTAATCTGAATCAAATTATAGTGAAAAATGCTGATTCCATGATATTTTGGTTTTTCATGATGTTTGTGGTAGACACTGCTTATCGCCTAAGTAACGTGCATTTTTTTCTCCTCGTGTTTGCTAATGTATTTTGTTTGGGGAGACAATGTCCCCAACTTAAAACAAATTCTCGGGTCTCAGGCTCCTTTGCTGTGGAGGACTGGCCGTGTGATGCAGTGGTGGCCGATGGGTATAAGTGAAAGCCTCCTGAAAATTTCTAAAAGAGACTTGTTTTCGTGATAGAGATGCCCACACCCTTCCATCTTGTCCCCTTTTCTCCTTCCTGTCTGGAATATCAGTTCAAGTCCTGGTGCCACAGCCATCATCTTGCAGCCATGCCATCAAAAGCCACGTGCTAAGGCTGAGTGCACAGGCTGATAACTGCAGCCTGGTGTCTTGACAACAGCTTAGAAGACCTGCAGAGGCCTTGGAATGTGACTGCATTTTTTAGGTGAGAAAAATAAACCTCTATTTTGTGTGGACCATTGGACATAATCCTACTAGACACAGAATTTCATAGTTCTGCCCTCCATTTTCTAGCATGTTCCCAGGCTTGTTATCATTTGGTACTCTTAACAAGTCTGGGAGCTAGGCAGGGCAAAGAGTTTTTATTGCAATTTTATAAATGAGGACACTCAGGTTCAGAGAGGCTGAATGCATTGCTCAAGATCATAGAGCTCAGTAGATGAAACAGTAGACATCAGACCTTCTAAATTTCTAACCTAGTCTCTATTTTGCCAGCTTTCTAGTCAGCCCACCTATACCTGAATAAAAGACTGCATCCAGAGCAGTCATCCAAGGGCTAATGGCGCCCACTGAGTACAAAGTACGTCCCCAGATACCTACATGGTTCCTCCTCTCATTTCCTCCAGGTCATTTGTCAGTGTCATGTTCTTTCAGAGAGACCTTCCTTTTGATTTATAAAAATTGCAAATACCCCCGTGGGAATCCTTATCCTTCTTGCATAGACGACGTTAGTTGAAGATATAACCTTTTTCTCTCTTCTTTATTTTTAAAATTTTGAAAGTATGATAACACATTTACAGGAGACTCGGAAAATACAGAACAAAGTTATGTATAGTTTATTTTTTAAGGAGATAAATTAATATTTTTAGTTGGGGTTTCAATATCAAATTCTCAAAAATTAGTAGAATGAATATACAGAAAGACAGAAGAATATAGAAGATCTGAAAAGCACCAAGTGTCTCCTAGTTTATAGTCTATGGGAACTTGAATAAAATTTGTATCCTACTGTTGTGTGAAAATTGTATGAATCTTAACTAGGTTGAATTGGCTTGAAGATACAACCTTTTAGTGGAAATATCAGCCGTTCATCTCAGCTCTGCCGACAGCTGGACACAGAACAGTGCATGAATAGGGGAGCTGCCCCTCGGAACCAGTCACTTCTGCAGCTCAGGAAGGCACCTTAGAAGTGGCTGCCCTGAGGCTAAACACCAGGCCTCCGTCCTCCTCCGTTTTCCTGTGGAGGGAAGTGGAATGCAGCCCAGCTGTGTCAACCAGAAACACTATTTTGGCAGAGAGAGTTCCTGACTCTGGTTATTTTTCCATACTTCATATCCAAAGATAAATTTTAGCTGAATGTAGAAGAAACGTTAATGTATTCTATGATTCTCACCTCTCCCCCTACTCCCTCCATAGAGTGGAATTTGCTCCTTTCATTTTGTACTTTTGAAACATTAAAAAGGACTTAAACTTTCACTGAGACCTTCCCACATACTAGATCCAGTTTCTAGGCAAGAGGAATAAACATTGGAATAATGGTCACTGCCCTCAAGAATCTCCAAGTTCTGCTTGCCTTGGGGAAGGCCATTATATCAACAGACCATCATAGTAGAGGGTAATGACTAAATGCTGTGGAGGGACGTGGAGGAGAGAATCAAAGGCTCATCTTTTGTCTAAAATTCCAAATTGAAAATCTAACACATTTCAATGAAGCTAACTTTGTTAAGAGTTGGATTGAATATTACACATTCAACAATTCTAGAGGGGAAAATATTAACACACAACCTGGCTGTTATAGGTTAATCTCTCACCTCCCACATCCGATCTGTCATAGGGTTACACCAAGCATATCTATTTAATACATCTCACATATGCCCCCTCCCCCATCCTTACTGCCCTGGACTATTATAATGGTCTCCAGTTCACTCCAGCCCACTCTAAACTATCTTCCACTGCTGCCAGAACAAAGGCTTGTCTGACCTACTCTTATTTATGATTACATCCCCTTTTGTCTCTTGCTGAAGTTCATATAGCTTCCATTCCTGCATCCATCATCTGTGTTGCACATCTGGTTACTTACCTGTTGCCTCTGTTTGGCTCTAAGATGCTTGAGGCTCAGGTGACAAGCCTGTCTTGTCACCTTCTTGTCTCTCCACCTCATACAGCACCCAAAGTGAAGTGAAGTGACAGTCGCTTAGTTGTGTCCATTCTTTGCAATCCCATGGACTGTAGCCTGCGAGGCTTCTCTGTCCATGGAATTCTCCAGGCAAGAAAACGAATGGGTTGTCACTCCCTTCTCCAGGGGATCTTCCTGACCCAGGGGTCGAACCTGGGTCTCCTGCATTGCAGGCAGATTCTTTACCATCTGTGCCACAGGGGAAGTAGGCCCTTAATAAACTATGCCAAGAGTTAGGAGATGACTGGACTGTTTTGAAAATGTCAGGTATCTCACATGTTACAAGTTTGGTCCTGACAAGGAGGGAAAAAATAATACTCTAATAGAAAATTAGCTAGGGTTTTAAGAAAATGATGGTGGAAATTTGACTGTTGCCTTCATGATAACAAGTAAGACATATTGATCTGTCCTCTGGGTGTTTGTCCAGTATTTTAAAATTTTGCCAGTTTTCTAAACAGCTATTAGTAAAATAAATGATCAAGATATGCATTCAGAGCATCTTTTAGCCCTCTTTCACTGCTAGACTTACCACTTCAGTTAACTGGAGTTACCACTAACTTACCACTTCAGTTTACAATCTAAATATAGCTCTAAAATGACAGAGGACTGTGTAAAATAAAGAACACTGTAAATTATTTGCACTATGTCTATATTTTCATTCCACCCTCCCTTTCTGTTTGGCAGTGACTCTCCCTGGGATCTGAGTGAGCTCTGAGAGGCACTGATGCCCTCTTTTTGCAGATAGCAGTATCTGGACCTCTTGGATTTAAGATCTGGCTTCAGGGCACCTTTATTCATATACAGAGGAGTAGGGCAACTTCACTTTGTGGCAGGAAGCTGCCAGAGGTCCAGTCTGCTTAAAATATCTCTCCATCTGCCTGAAATTGCCACTGGGACTGCTCATTTGTATTAAAGAAAGCAATTGGAGCTGTCCTTTGTGGCAGTTAAATGACTACTTAAGATGCACCTGTTAGCTGAGAAGAGTGGTGAGCTTAGCTCTACCCCACTAACATTTAACTCCCAGGCCCACATTAGCATGGACTCGCATATGAAAATCATGGTGTTGCAAAGAGCAGAGGCCAGCAGAGAATATAACAGGGAAAGCATATTAAAAAAAAAAAAACTTTAAAGAAATGAACTAAAAAGTAAACATAATATTAGAGAAAGCTTAGAGAAAGAAATCAGCATAAGGTTCTTCTTTTTATCATGCTTATTTTCTTCAATGCCCATATTTTACTTTTATAACCAGAAAAATATATCCAAAATATGTTTTTGTTAAGTTTTTAAAACTCATATTCCACATCTTATGTAATTACTATCATTATTGTGTCTTTCTGTACAGTGTGTGTATAAATATTTTTAGTTTGGATCAGTCTGTGACATTTCATATCTCCTTTTGTAACTTATTGCCAAAGCACTTTTCCTGTTTCCACACTCAACTTTTTAATTGGCTGCCTAATAACTTATTAAGTGAATGATCTTCATTTACAGAGCCCAGGACTGTGGGGCATCTTGATTGCCCCTGTCTTTTAGCATAAATGAAATGGTGGTGCATGTTTCCACTTCTAAACTGCCACTGCTTTGCACACCCTCTCTTCTGAATTACCTGGCACAGGTGGCTTGCTTTGAGGAGTTTGGAGATGCTCCGTGCCCAAGTTCATGCCCTTCCTAATTGTGTTTTGTCACCTCTCCTCCCCACCTCGAGCACATCTAGTATGAAAATGGGGGAACAGGGCGACGACAGCTGGCAAGCACATCAGGAAAGGGGAGCTAGGAAACCGGTACTGCAGGACTACACGAGGTGGAGTCCCTACCCCTCGGCCCAGCACACCCCCACTCTCCATCCCCGCTGCGTCTGGGACCGGTTTCAGGCCAGTACCAGGCTTGGGGGGTTCAGACAACCGCTGTTCCTCAAACGTGAGAGGAACGTGCTCTGGGACAGTTGAGTAGAAGAGCTGTGGGTGCAGGTGGGCCGAGGGTAGAAAACGTGAGCGCCACCTAAGTCTGAAAGGCTGTATTTCAAATACCTGCTCCACCTGGACCCGATCTATGAGCCTGAACTAGTCTGCTGACTCTGAGCCTCAGTTTCCTCACCTGTAAAATGGGAATAAAACTGAAGCGGAGATAATTTGCATAGAGCACTACCGCGGTGCAGGTACCGAGGCGAGGCTCCATAACTGGTACCCAAGATTGCTATCTCATCCTGCACGGAGGCGGTACTGTAGTCCCGGCGACTCGCGAGGGGGTAAACGGAGGCTCAGAGCCCTCCAGGTGCCTCGCCCCGGCCGCAGAGCTTGGCCAGGGACTGAGGGGGAGCCCCTCGGCCAGGAGGGCTGAGTACCTCCTGGGCTCCCCGAAACTCACCTTCTTGACTCTGGGCCCCCGGATCGGTGCCATGGCGCCTCTGCACGGGGTGGCGGGAGCGCGCGCAGCCTGGAGCCCGCCCCTCGCCCGGGGGAGGGTCCCGCTCGCCTGCCCGCCCGCCTGCCCTTTAGTCCGCTGGCTTGAGAGGCGATGCCCGCGCCCGCGCCCTCAGCCTAGCCATGCTCCGTCGGGCGTACGGCGGCTGCGGGGCCTCAGGCTGCTGGACTTCCCGCTGAGCGGCTCCCCGCGCCGCCGGCGCTCAGTCTGCAGCCGCCAAGGGTGAGTGGAGCCGGTCTACGCGGAGACCCGTGCCTGGACAGCTGCGGGGTTGCAAGCAAGGGACTGAGGCGTCTCCGGCTATGGGCACTTGGGCACTTCTGACCCCCAGAAATGGGCATTTGGATTTCTTCTTGAATTATGTATGTGTTTTTTGCCCCATGCACAACCGTCCAAAGGGAGAATCAAAGGGTTTCTACAGCGAGGACTCTCCTACCCTCACCTTCTTCAGTCAACTGTAGTGTCTTCTGTATTTATCCAGAGGTGGTCCGTGGGAAGGCAAACACAGGGGTATATATGTCTTCCTTGGCTTATTATACCTTGTTTCTTTACAGTTCATCCTGGAGAAACTCAGGATCTAGCTAGCTAGGAAGACAGTCATGCGTATAAACATATCCGGCCGCTGAACAATAATTATAATTAGAGAAGCAGGTACACGGGGAGAGGGCCTTAAGTGAGGAAGAACATTGTACTCCTGGCTTTCTTCAACCTGGAAAACATTGGAGAGAGGAGGTGATCCAAGATTTATAGATAATGGACTTCATGATGATTATGGTTTTTCATGGAATAAAATGATAGGTGTGTTTTTAAAGTAGATTGAGATAGATTATTCTCTATGTTTCTTTGCGAAAAAGAAGTCATCTGCTCAATTCTTTAGCTCTTTTAGTTATCTACGATGAGTCAGAATTAAGGGTAATGGGGTTCAGATCCATCCTTCTCCCTCTCCCAGCTAAGTTAGGTTGAGGCTCCCCAAATGATTAGATCAGTAAATGCAGATCTCACAGACACTAGATGTTAAGTACGAGAAGGATAAATAAGGAGACTCACACTAGTCAGAAAAAGAAAAAAGCAAATAGAAAACTTCAAGTATCATAGCCTAGTAAAGCTATTATTAAATAAATTGTCTTCCAGAGAGGAAAACCCACCCTTATCTCAGAATCAAGATGGAAAGACAGAGCAGAAACAGTGATCATTGGAGGTGGCTGTGTTGGTGTGAGTCTGGCTTATCATTTGGCCAAAGCAGGCATGAAAGATGTGGTCCTTCTGGAGAAATCAGAGCTCACTGCTGGATCCACCTGGCATGCAGTAAGAAAACACCTCAGCACTGTCACAGGCACCAAGTTATGCTCTCGCACGTTTGCTTTCTTTTCCATTCACAGCTCCTCACTGTGAGCCTGTTAGAGTGAGTTCCCTTTTCATAGTGTTGGAAAGTGCAATTGCAGCTTAGTTGATGGACTTCCCGGGAGTGATCAACATTTATGATGTTGGTCATCTTGATAAGATCCTCTTGAACTTATGGCTTTTGGATTCACAACCTGGTTCTGTCCTTTTCTACTTATGTGACTTCCAGCAAGTTACTAAAGCTTCCATCTTCCAATGTGTGAAATGGGAATATTAATAAGTGAAAGTGTAAGTTGCTCAGTCATGTCCGCCTCTTTGCGACCCCATGGACTGTGCAGTCCATGGAATTCTCTAGGCCAGAATACTGAAGTGGGTAGCCTTGCCCTTCTCCAGAGGATCTTCCAACCCAGGAATTGAACCTAGGTCTCTCATATTGCAGGCAGATTCTTTACCAGCTGAGCCACAAGGGAATATTAATGGCCCCTACCAAATAGGGTGATGATGAAGATTGAGTTAATATGTATAAAGTTATTATGGTGAGCGATTAGTAAATGTTAGCTTTTGTATCAAAGGATAGTGGCTGAATATAGGCCTAAGACCTATGTACCCTCACCTGGCTTTAGTCATCCTTTTATATTTATTAATTTATAATTTTAGTTTAATGCTGGGTGACAACAGCTTGGCTTCACGAGGACTTAACTATGACAGCTGAGAACGTGTGACACAGCTCTCGTGTTAATTAAGACACACAACCAAGTTTATCTTGCATATTTAATGGTATGCACAATTGTTCCAGTTCTGTACAATAATTGGGCTTAGATGGAAAGCCGCTCAGTAAATGAGGCAATTGATACTGCTTTCATACTGCCCATCTAGTTATTTCTGAAGTCAGGATGGGAGAGGAAGTTTTTAACAACATTAGATTTTATTTTTGTTTGGAGGAAGAGTTGGGATAAACAACAAGGTCCGACTATATAGTACAAGGAACTGTAACCAATATCCTGTAATAAACCAAAATGGAAAGAATATGAAAAAGAATATATACATGTCTATTTACATATATTTGAATCACTTTGCTATACACCAGAAACTAACACAACATTGTAAATCAACTATCAGTTCAGTTCAGTTGTTGAGTCGTGTCTGACTCTGTGATCCCATGGACTGCAGCATGCCAGACTTCTCTGTCCATCACCAACTTCCAGAGCTTGCTCACACTCATGTACATTGAGCTGGTGATGGCATCCAACTATCTCATCATCAACTATACTTTGATTTTTTAAAAACTTGGGTAGTGTTAGCATCTGCCTGTCATCCCTTTCTGTCATTAGCTTTCCTCCACTGAGACAAGAGGGAACGGCGCTTTTAGAGGCCTTTTGACACCCAGAACATGCTCATGGTATGGGATATAGTTGGATTTCCTTTTTCTAGCTGAGTTTGGGGGAGGGCACTGCCCAGACTTAAGCCTAGTTCGCTCCAGAGTCCCCATGGTCATGTAGTCAGACTACACCTGCCAACTGGACGGAGACTTCTAGAAAAATAGCACCAAGCCCAGTTTCTCTCCCTTCTTTCCTCTCCTGTCAGCCCCCTCATCCCTCGGTCTGGGCTGGAGGCCTGGTCCTCCTTGAGTGTCTCTGTTTTTTCCCGAGCATCTCTTCTGCGCCTCTGCTGGTGCACTTGCCTGTCGTGTCACTGGTCCTGCCTCAGCTTCTTTCCTGCTATCTGGGGAGACGGTCCAGGAAGCCATGGACACCACTGGCTCTTCTCCCCTCCCTGAACCAGACTTCCTAGGCAGGCTTCCTGTTGTCATGTAATAGAAAGCTTGTATTTATCCCCCACCTTTCTCTAACTTCTTTTAGCAGATATTTGGTTATTCTTTCAACAAATATTTATGAAGAGCCTATATTGTGTCGGGGCTTCTCTGGTGACTCAGTTGGTAAAGAATCCGCCTGCAATGCGGGAGACCCCAGTTTGGTTCCTGGGTTGGGAAGATCCACTGGAGAAGGGATAGGCTACCCACTCTAGTACTCTTGGGCTTCCCTGATGGCTCAGCTGGTAAAGAATCTGCCTGAAATGCAGGAGACCTGGGTTCAGTCCCTGAGTTGGGAAGATCCCCTGGAGAAGGGAAAGAAAGGCTACCCACTCCAGTATTCTGGCCTGGAGAATTGCATGGACTGTACAGTCCATCGGGTCACAAAGGGTCAGACACGACTGAGCGGCTTTCATTCACTCACTGTATTGTGTCAGGCCAGAACTGTTCTAGGAGATGAGGACACAGCAGTGCCCAAAAGAAAGCCCTGCCCTCACAGAGCCACATGCTGCTGGGGCAGATGGAAACCACATCAGCGATGCGGTTGAGTCATCAGTGCCAGAAGAGTAGAGCGGGATAAAGGGATTAAGAATGATGGGGGCTGAAGAGCCTGAAGGCTACTTTGAAAAAGTGACACTTGAGCAGAGATGGGCAGAGGTGAGGGGGTGAGGGGGCCATGAGGCTGCTCTGGTGAGAGCAGGTAGGCAGACGGAAAATTTTAACGAGTGGGAATACCCGAGAGGGTGGGCTCACACCTTTATCACACTTCTGGATTGTAAAAGGAGGGTGTGCATTCTAACATTTTAATTACTAATTTGTTCATTTATAGTTGATTGATTTGATGTAACCTGCATTTTAGTTACTGGATTCCCTGCACTGTCACTTCTTAAACATCTCACGCATAATAATGGTAACAATAAAATGGCATATCCTTAGCCTAAGATATTTTTAAGAAAAGTGGGCAAAATTTTTAAGATGAAAACTTCTTGTTAAAAGTTGACTGTGCAAAATAATTTCTCCTTAAGCAGAGAGACACCAACATGAGTTGGAAAGGCATTATCTGCTTTCAAGTTGTAGACTCTGCTTCACAAAACGAGGTTCATGCAGTATGAACTGAAGGCGGACTCAGGCATCAGAAGCCAGGTTATACGGGTCCCTGCAAATACAGACAGCAAAAACAGAATTGCCCTAGGAAGCTGATTAGAGGAAATCTTGCAAATCAAGGGGTCTCCCACCAAGGAGCTTCGTGAAGATATCCCGCATGTTAGAATTTTTTGAGATATAACTGACATATTAGTTTCAGGTGTACAGCATAATGATTTGATATTTGTATATATTGAAAAATGATCACAATAAGTGTAACTAACATCCATTACCACACATAGTTACAAAACTTTTTCTTGTGAAAAGAAAAACGTTTAAGATTTACTCTCTTAGCGACGTTCAGATATGCATTACTGTGTTGTTAGCTATAGTCACCATGGTGTATGGCACATCCCCCGGGACTTATTATCTTATAACTGGAAGTTTGTGCTTCGACTTCACTTTCACTTTTCACTTTCATGCATTGGAAAAGGAAATGGCAACCCACTCCATTATTCATGCCTGGAGAATCCCAGGGACGGGGAGCCTGGTGGGCTGCCGTCTGTGGGGTCGCAGAGTCGGACACGACTGAAGCGACTTAGCAGCAGCGGCACCCATTTTACCCATCCTCCAACCCCTGCCTCTAGGAACCGTTGATCTATTCTCTATATCTCTGAGTTCTGTTGTTTTGTTTGTTTTTAGATTCCATATGTAAATGAGATCATTCAGTATTAGGTATTTATAGTTCTTTGCCTGTTTTATTTAGCATAATGCCATCAAGCTTCATCCACAGTGTTGCAAATAACAACATTTCTTTTTTATGGCTTTAATATTCCATTGTATATATATAATTATATATATCTATGTGTGTATACATATATATATCTCCATTCATTTTTAACATAGAGAAGTTTTGGAGGAGATATGGAAATGTGGAAGTTTGAGGGGCCAGCTGGAGGGACAGACTATAAGAATAAAGGCAGTTTCACTGAAGTACAAACATGTGCCAAGACTAAACATTTCTGGAGCAAGGGGAATCAGATGCTTTGGGAGGAAGGCGCAGCTTGTGAATATTCAAAATAGAGTCACAAATCCCCAAAGTCCTGAGGTTTTGCTGTATTTTGATGAGACTGCTTTGTCAGCACCTGATACTACTATTGATACTAATATAGAACATTTCTTGTAGGATGGAAGGAAAGGGGAGAGGATGGCGTAAGAAGTGGTTTTGGCCCAAGGGGTCCCTGGGAGAGGCTGTCTGGTGCTAAAGAGGATGTTTTGGAGGGCTGAGAACTAAAGATGCAAAACTTTCCTTAGGGTATAAGAAAACAATATCAGGCCTTTCTATTTATTTTATGTAAAAATGAGAAAGGAATTAATCTTTATTGATCTTTATAAATAGCTCTTGCCTTTGATATGGTTGACGTATTGTGTATGATGACAAGGTTGGCCAGGGAGAGGTTGACACTCTACAATGGAAGCATCCTTATTCTCTCATTTGTCTTCAGTCAGCCATGACTGAAGGATCACGTGTTGTAGGATATCAACAGGATATTGAGCTCCAGGATATTGTGATTGATTTTATAGAAACAAGGATTTAAATCATATTGTTTGTGATTAAAGGGAGAGTGAATGACTTTGAGAGTGTTATACTGCACAGAGATTAATTGGTTATACTGTAACAGTAATTAAAAGAGTTGTAAAACTTAAAGTTTTTCCTTTGAAAAAAGACAAATGTCCCCAGTTTGGTGATCTTTGTAGTGATGGAAATAGCTGTCAGTCTATGTAGTATAAACATATAAAAAAATAGACATAGTCTATTCCTTCAAAGTCAAGGTGATGTTCACAATAAGTGAAAAACAATGAATTTTAGCAAAATTGTCCTTTTGGAAAGAAAGAATTTTGAGAAGGGATGTTTGGAAATGTTGATATCATGATTAGATTTTTTTATTACCAAAATGATATACCACCTAGAAAAACTCTCATGTAGCTCTTTTCGTGCCTAGCGCAGCCATGGCTCGGGGTCCCAAGAGCACCTGAAATGTGTAGCAGCTCCAAAACATTGGATGCTGGATAAACTGACTGGTGTGTTTGCCCCTCGTCCATCTACCGGCCCCCACAAGCTAAGGGAATGTCTCCCCCTAATCATTTTCCTAAGGAATAGACTTAAGTATGCCCTAACTGGAGATGAAGTAAAGAAGATTTGCATGCAGCGTTTCATTAAGACCGATGGCAAAGTCCACACAGATATAACCTACCCTGCTGGTTTTATGGATGTCATCAGCATTGATAAGACTGGAGAGAATTTTCGTTTGATCTATGACACCAAGGGTCGCTTTGCTGTTCATCGTATTACACCTGAAGAGGCCAAGTATAAACTGTGCAGAGTAAGAAAGATATTTGTGGGGACAAAAGGAATCCCTTATCTGGTAACCCATGATGCTCGTACCATCCATTACCCTGGTCCCCTCATCAAGGTGAATGATACCATTCAGATTGACTTGGAGACTGGCAAGATTACTGATTTCATCAAGTTTGACACTGGTAACCTGTGCATGGTGACTGGAGGTGCTAACCTGGGAAGAATTGGTGTGATTACAAACTGGGAGAGACATCCAGGTTCTTTTGATGTAGTTCATGTGAAAGATGCAAACGGCAACAGCTTTGCCACACGGCTCTCTAACATTTTCGTTATTGGCAAAGGCAACAAACCATGGATCTCTCTTCCCCGTGGAAAGGGTATTCGCCTTACCATTGCTGAGGAGAGAGATAAGAGATTGGCAGCCAAACAGAGCAGTGGATAAAATGATCTCTATGTGATGTGTTTGGAAAAGTCTTTGTGATTAAAGATAATACCAAGTGATTAAAAAAAAAAAAGAAAGAAAAACTCTCATGTATACAAGAGATACATTTAAATGTAAATACATTTAATATTTTCCCAAATAAGGAGTTTCAGTGGGGTTTGTATCCATTTGTTAAAAATATAAAATGTGAAAGTGTTAGTCACTCAGTTGTGTCCGACTCTTTGTTACACCATGGACTATAGTTCACCAGCTCCTCTGTCCACAGGATCTTCCAGGCAAGAATCCTGGAGTGGACTACCATTCCCTTCTCCAGGGGATCCTCCCAACCCAGGAACTGAACCCAGGTCTCTCGCATTGCAGGCAGATTCTTTACTTCTCACTGCCCTAGCAGCAAGGAAACTAGGCTAGTGTGAACTGTTCAATAGAAATAGTTATTCTAGTTCAGTAAGAAAGATTAACTTTTCCTTCACCAGAAATTCATAGAAGAATTTGTTCCCTAGGCAAAGGATATTGGGCTAAACAAATAAAAGTTTTACAAAAACAAATCCATGTGACTCTTCCAGAAGAGAGATCATTAACTCGTTCTCTGAAAATAGCTTCCCAGGGTGGGGAAGAAGAAGGCTGACGTAGTGTAGATAGCTCACTTTCTGGTGGCCTGACTTAACCTAGGTTAAACTTAAAGGATCTTGAGGAGTGAATGATGGACAGAATCCTAGGCCCAGGCTCATGAATGAATATACATTTTCTCAACTGACACAAGATAAAAGGGAGACAAAATTGAGCTCTCTAGAAGATACCTGAAAGCCAAAGATTCTCTGTTATTGAACTAGAAATGTTCATGTCATACTAGATATCAATGATGTAAAGAAGGATGAGATGTTTGGCTAAACATTAGGGAGTCTAACTCACAGTTGCATCATTATGGGGCTGGACTATGAGAGAACTTATAAGTTGGGGCAACATTTTTTTTTTAGAAAAGTAGCCAAACATTTGAACAAGTACTTGATAGACACCCCAAGATTCTGGTCCATAAAAGATGATTGATGAACTTTAATGGTGGTTTGTTTCTTAATGTAAGTACAGTTGATTCACAATGTTGTGTTAGTTTCAGGTACACTGTTAGGCTGGTACAAACAGACTTGCAGTTTTGGACCATGAGTTTTAAATGATTATAGCTAGACTTAAACACATCCTTATTAATCAAAATAGGAACCATTACAATCAAAACATCTTTGCCAACAAGAAATAAGTATTTTTTTCCTGTAGCATAAAGTCTGTGCTTCAGGGTTCAATGAGCTCTTGGAAAGCATTTTGTGCTTACTGCCAGTTGTAGAAGTGTTTTCCCTGGAAAAAGTTGTCAAGATGCTTGAATAAGTGTAATCAGTTGGCAAGAGGTCAGGTGAACATGGCAGATGAGGCAGAATGCTGTAGCCCAGTTTGCTCAACTTTTGGAGCGTTGGCTGTACAACGTGTGGTCAGTCATTGTGGCAGAGAACTGGGCCCTTTCTGTTGACCAGTGCTGGCTGCAGGCATTGCAATTTTCAATGCATTTCATCGATTTGCTGAGCATACTTCTCAGATGTAATGGTTTCACCAAGATTCAGAAAGCCGTAGTGGATCAGATGGGCAGCAGACCATTAAACAGTAACAATAACGTTTTTCTGGTGCAAATTTGGCTTTGGAAAGTGCTTTGGAGCTTCTTGTCAGTCCAACCACTGAGCTGGTCATCACCAATTGTCATATAAAATCCACTTTTCGTGGCATGTCACAATCCAATCAAGAAACAGTTCATTATTTTTACATAGAATAAGATAATATGACACTTCAAAATGATGATTTTTTAAAAATTTTCAGTCAGCTCATGAAATGCCCACGTATCCAGCTTTTCACCTTTCCAATTTGCTTCAAATGCTGAATGACCATAGAACAGTTGATGCTGAGGTCTTCAGCAAGTTCTTGTGTAGTTGTAAAAGGATCAGCTTCAATGATGGCTCGCTATTGGTCATTGTCAACTACCAATGGCCACCTACTATGCTCTTCATCTTCAAGGCTTTCGTCTCCTTTGTAAAACTTCTTGAACTTCTACTGCACTGGGCCAAATGCGTTGTTTATGTTGTGAGTTGTCTCTGCTGCTTTATGACCCATATTGAACTCAAATAAGAAAATCACTTGAATTTGCTTTTGTCAAAATCATTTCCCTAATCTAAAATAAATATAAAATACAGAGCAAATAGTAAGTCATCAGCAAAAAAACATAAAGTGAGAAATGTGCATTGAAATGATGTATAGCATAACACACTTATTTAAGAATGTATTCCAATATCAAATGGCAAAGTTCAACAGTGCAAAACTGAAATTACTTTACACCAACATACTACAAAGTGATTCAGATATATATATATATATATTTTCAGATTCTTTTCTATTACAGGTTATTACAAAACATTAAACATAGTTCCCTGTGCTAAACAGTGGATCCTCATTATTTCCCTATTTTATATATAGTAGTGTATATCTGTTCATCTCAAGCTCCCAATTTATCCTTCCTCCAGCCCTTTCCCCTTTGGTAACCATTAGTTTTCTACATCTGTGAGTCTGTGTCTGTTTTGTACATAAGTTCATTGGTATCTTTTTTTAGATTCTGAATCTAAGTGATATCATGTGATATTAATAGAGGTGTCTTTGAGTTCAAGAGAACCAAATGCCCAATACAATCCTAGAAGAACCTTATAAATATTCCTAAACAGATTTTATTTTAAGCAGATTGTGTTTGGATGAGCCTTCCAGGGTAAATCAGAGAAGGCGATGGCACCCCACTCCAGTACTCTTGCCTGGAAAATCCCATGGGTGGAGGAGCCTGGTAGGCTGCAGTCCATGGGGTCGCTGAGAGTTGGACTGCCTGAGCGACTTCACTTTCACTTTTCACTCTTATGCACTGGAGAAGGAAATGGCGACCCACTCCAGTGTTCTTGCTTGGAGAATCCTAGGGATGGGGAGCCTGGTTGGCTGCCGTCTATGGGGTTGCACAGAGTCAGACACGACTGAAGCGACTTAGCAGTAGCAGTAGAAGTTCAGGGTAAATTAGCTACAGAATGGGGCCCTAGACATTTAATTGAGAGAATCTGCTTCATATCATTGCTTCAAATTCTTTGTCTGGATGCTATATCGTATCTGCTAGAATTGATAGAAGAGGTTTTGGAATGTAGTATTTAGATATTTTCTTGAGACAGATTATTCAGTATTGACTCAGGAAATATTTGTGGGGTAGAGTCTATGTGCTCATTCATGAAACTAGTTAAGCTATGACCAAAGTCTGTTACCACTCAACAGGCTCTAGTTCTTGGGAATGTTCTAGTTCTTCAGTTTTGGAAATTTCAAGAAAGGAAACAGGAGGGCTGCTCAATTCAAGGGAATGGTGGGGACTGGGACAAGGAAAACTCTTTGCTTGCTTGTTCATAGTTCTCCTTAAGGGAACGCACATGCTTTATTAGTTTGAGTCCACTGTATATGTCACCCCCCTTTCTTCCTAATAGTGTATATTCCTAATCTAAGTGATTCTATCTCAGTCATCCCATTTTCTGAGTCTGCAAACAACTCTTTCTCTAATAACTTTTGTGGACTTAATGTATATGTTTGTTGGCTGGTTCTTGCATTATTTATGTGGTTCAGATGGGTTCTTATAACTGTCATAAGCCTTAAGCAATGTGTGTTCAAACTGATTCTGATGTATTTTCACCCCCAAAGGACTGGCTGGTTTCTCACCAACAGTAATTTAATTCTTAACAGAAAAATTATTAACATTTTGAAAATGTTAATTTTTTTTTTTGTATTTCCTTTCCTCTCCACTTTTAAGGCAGGTTTAACAACTTACTTTCATCCTGGAATAAACTTAAAGAAAATACATTACTATAGCATCAAACTTTATGAGAAACTGGAAGAAGAAACTGGACAGGTAAATGCATTTAACTTGAAATTATCTTTTAGGTCAGTTTCTGAGATACAGAAGATTACTGAAGGATTTTGATATCAGCATGTTTCACTGTCTGTAGTGACGTCTATGGCACATGGAATGTCTAATGTGGTAGAAGATTCTGATGAGAGTTTAAGATGAGAACCTGTAGAGCTTACTTTTCAATCAATTGAATTTCTTGAAGTATATTACCCATGTAATTACCTGTTCTGTTTGATTTTTTAAATGAGAGGAAAATAAAAAGTTGTCTTTAAAAATATCTTTGGTCAGCTACTATATCTGGAAACTAAGAAATCAGAGGCTTTCAGCACTGGTTTGCAAAGGATCTGATGATCGTACATGCCAGATTGTCACATGACTTTGAAAAGGCTTCCCTTAAAGCACCTTACTTTTATTTTCATCTCATCTCATTTGTATTAGTAGTTTCAAAATAAAGTGGCAGGCGAAGAGTATCCATAGACTAAGATTGAAGTCTACTTAAAATTGTCATGCCATTTCCCTTTCCTAAAACCATCACATGGCTCCCCACAGTCTACAGGACAAAAGCCAAAGAGGGGCCTTTATACGCTAAGCCCTGCCTGCTTTCCCAAGCTTTTCTCTTGCCACTCTTTGCTCTGCTTGTGTGCTTCAGCTGTTCTTAAGTATGTACAGTTCTAGAATGAGCTGATCTCTGTCCCTGAGATGATATTGCCTCTGGTCCCCGTTTCAGCATCACCCTCCACCTTCCCAGGAGTCGTCTGCTTTGAGAAGCCATCCCTAACTTTCTTTACCCAGCAATGAGATGGGACTGAGCGTGCATCTCTTGGCTTTAAGAACAGGAGTGCACAACCCTCTTATAACACGAATCTCTCTTAGTTGTGGTTGTTGCTTTATTTACTTTACTTAATTGGTCTTTTCTACAGACTCTGAGCAAGGCGAGGATAAGGACTGCATCTCTGTGGCTGTTCTGGGCCTTCATTGCTGTGCGGGCTTTCGCTGCTCCGGGCGGGGGCTGCTCTCTAGGTGCAGTGTGCAGGCGTCTCAATTCAGTGGCTTCTCTAGTTGCTGAGCACAGGCTCTAGGGCATGTAGGCTCAGCAGTTACAGCTCATGGGCTTCTCTGCTCCACAGCATGTGGAATCAAACTCATGTCTCCTTCCCTGGCAGATGGAGTGTTAACCACTGGGCCACAGGGGAAGTCCAAGGACTTCGTTTTTTATCTCTGTCACTCAGAGCCTCGCTGAGTGCTTGGCCAAGTAAAGAACTTCAGTGAAAGCCAAATGAATGTTTCTTTCAGTTCATACTTATTCTCCTTGTTGCAACATTCGAATTCTTTATGTTCCCTCTTCAGCTTTTTCTTTTTTCACATAATTTTCTTCCACTCTGTAGATGAACACTATCTCATGTTGTAATATGCATTTAGCTATCTGTCTTTACCTGCAGACTGTAAGCTCCATCCAGGCAGGGTCTTCCTCTCTCTTGTTCAGAACAGCCTCTCTAAGGGCTTAGTATGGTGCCTGGCACAGAGGAGGCACTTAGTGCATACTCCTTGAATGAATGTCTTTTTGTATGAGGCAAACATCGTGTATAGTTATCACTATCATGCACAGTGAATCTCTTTTCTGGCACACCTGCATTTTCACTGTGCTGGAGGAGAGCCATGGTTGAGTGCCAAATCCTCATTTACTTATGAGTTTTTATTGGCATCATTGTTGCAGGTGGTGGGATTCCATCAGCCAGGTAGCATCAGAATTGCTACCACTCCTGTAAGGGTAGATGAATTTAAATATCAAATGACTCGGACGGGCTGGCATGCAACAGAGCAGTATATTATTGAACCTGAAAAAATTCAAGAAATGTTTCCTTTACTCAACATGAATAAGGTATTTATCTTAAGGGCATTTTCACCATTTGTTAATTTTAATTAAGATTAGAAAATGTTATTTTAGAAAGTTAATTAAAAATAGAAAAACTTTGTGCATACATTTTGAATGACAAAATCAAATGTTTAATGCTGAAATTTGGGTAAATGAGAAGGTGGGATATTATGTATGTTAAATAAAGTAAAAGTAACGAACAATCTGATTAGTTTTCTACCTATGACAACCAAGGAAACATTTTCAATACCTCTCTATTACTGTGTCCCTAAGATCTAGAGGTTTTTATAATAAACCTTCTGCTTGAGGCATGCAAAGAAAATAACTGGGTGTGATAAATATGTGTGTGTAGAAAGAACGTATTATTACTTTTTTTTTAAATAAAATCAAAGATAGAAATACATGCTATACCTAATATATATTGCTACACAAATATCCCCTAACTCAAATAACTAGCTTGACAATCTCTGTATCAGGTTATTGACCTAACCAAATTTGGCTGAGAAAATCCATTTGGATATTTAGTGTCTTTTTGCTGAGTGATAATCCCTTTTGAAAATAGTAAAAATGACTAATACTGCACTACCTAACACTACAGCACATAATTATGTACTAGGTATTATGCTAAGCCTTTCACATGTATAATCTCATTTAATCTTCACAATAAAAATAAGAAGCATTTGGGTTTCCCAGATGGCTCAGAGGTAAAGAATCTGCCTGCCAATGCAGGAGACACACAAGAGACATGGGCTCATTCCCTGCATCAGAAATATCCCTTGGAGTAGGAAATGGCAACTCTGGTATTCTTGCCTGGAAAATTTCATGGACAGAGGAGCCTGGCAGGCTACAGTCCACGGGGTCACAAAGAGTCATACAGGACTGAGCGACTAAACCTACCCACACCAACACACCCACACACCCACATACACACATTATCAAGAAACGGGAAATTGCAACGTGGTTCACAGAGTAGGCCCAAGACCATCAGGTAGAAAGTTGGAGCAGAGGTTTGCACCTAGGCTCTCTGACTCCTTTATACATACCCTGTTGGGGTATCAGGCAGGGCTGTTCAGGGAAACAGAGGCTTGCGTTTCTCCCTGATAAGTCCGGCAGTATCTCTAATTCAAAAGCGTTCACAGCTTTGATCTGGGAGCTGGGGTTGTTGCGGCTGGAAGTCTTTACAGGCTGCCGCACTCCCTTGTCTGTACTTTTGTGTGATTCCAGTGTGATGGCAGTTTGGTGTTGCATCGCATCGTCTGCGTCAACATTCTGCCACCACTACCAGGAAGCATATTCTGTTTATATGTCAGTCTTGGGGTGCTTTGCTGCAAGTCCTCACCTTCACAGATTTTTCTCAAGAATATTAGGCAGTGGCAATATGTGGGAAGAGTATTCTCTGCATCTGGGCAGGGATCCGAATCAAATAGATACAGGATCCCTGCATAAGGACATATCCACTATAAAAGACCAGTGTGATGTTTGCGTGTGTGTGTTAGTCGCTCAGTCCTGTTTGACTCTTTGCGACCCCATGGACTGTAGCCCACCAGGCTCCTCTGTCCGTGGAATTCTCCAGGCAAGATACTGGAGTGGATTGCCATTCCCTTCTCCAGGGGTTCTTCCCGACCCCGTCTCCTGCATTGTAGGCAGTTTCTTTACCACCTGAGCCATCAGGGAAGAGAAGTGATATTTAGAAGTTTACAATAATACGAATGCCATTAAAAGCAAAATTCTCTTGCACTAAACCTGTAACCAGAGATTGGATTAGTAATCCAAAACTTCCCACAAAGGAAAGCTGGGCCCCAGATGGCTTCACTGGGCCCAGACATTTAAAGAAGAATTACTACAATTCTTCACAAAGTCTTCCAAAAATAGAAGAGAAGTGAACCCTTTCCAACTTATTCTATGAGGCCAGAATGTATAATAAAACTAGACAAGACATCACGAGAAAAGAAAGACCTGTATCTCTTATGAATACTGACGTAAAAATCCTCAACAAAATACTAGCCAGTTGAATTCAGCAACTTAAAAAAAAAAAAAGATTCTTTAGCATAACCAAGTGGAATTTATCCCTTATGCTGGGTTAAACCTGAAAAATCAATAAATAGAATAGAGGATAAATAGAATAAAGGATAAAAAATACATGATCATCTCAATAGATGCAGAAAAAAGTTGACAAAAGGCTCTTGCCCATACTTGATGCTTAATAGATTTTTGCTGAATAGATGAGAACTAATTATATTTTTCACTGCTCCCTCCTTGTTTACTCTGAGTTGGATTCTTCTTTGTTTCTCCCTCAGTATCTCAAGCCCTAGCGCAAAGTAGGTATTTAAGAACTAGTTGTTGAATGACTGAATCAAGTACACATTTCCCTGATACCAGTTATATATTTAACATGTGAATTTACTAATAGTATTAAATAATTAAATATAAATAACTGATCAATTAGTATTAGATTTGACTACAAATGTCAGAATCCAAAGTGATAATGCTTAGACAAGATAGGTGTTTATTTCTCTTTTATTTAGGTAGTCCAGGGCTTGAATGGTGACCCTTCTCCATGAATGATTTAGAAGGATTGCCTTCTAAATCACTGCCCTGCCATCCTAGGGTGTGGCTCTTCTGTTCTTATCCCAAGATGGCAGCTAGAGCACCAACCATCATGTCTGCATCACAGACAGCAGGGTGGAGGAAGGGACAAAGAAGGGATAAGAGGCATATGCCAGTTGTCTTTTTAAAATGATTCATGTGACCGTGATACTTTCATTTGCATTTCGTTGATCAGACTTTAGTAACAGTTTTAGTTACCAGCTGGAACTAATGGCTGCCAGCTATTGGACACTCTTTGTTCTTAGTGGTTATGTGTCTAAAAAAAAAATTGTCTTCCCTTGCTTTCTTGGGGAGGGAAGAATGAATGCTAGAGACAATTGCAAACTTCTTTCAAATAGCTTGTTTACTTGGCTCTAAATGTGACTCCTACCTAGGTCTGAACTTGGACAGGGAAAATAAAGTGAAGATGGAGCAATCTGATGCCATGGTGCATTTTTAAAGTTAAGCTTTGCTACATTATTTGCTGGCAGGATACTGAGTTAGTATATATATAAATTCATTTGAATATTGACTCTTGTGTGATCCATTTAGATTTTAGCTGGACTGTATAATCCTGGAGATGGTCACATTGATCCTTACTCTCTAACTATGGCCCTGGCAGCTGGGGCTAGGAAATATGGTGCCCTTTTAAAATATCCTGCCCCAGTGACTTCTTTGAAACCAAGGTCAGATGGAACATGGGATGTTGAAACACCACATGGATCTATGAGAGCAAATAGAATTGTGAATGCTGCAGGTAAGCCTCTTTTCTAATAGTGGGTTTTTTTTTCAAGTGGCAAGGAAATAAGATATTTAGCTATAAAAGTAATGTTTTATACTCTAAACATTGTTATGAAACACTGTGATGCTCTCATGTTGAACATTTTGTCTGTTTCTGAGCTACAAATCTCTCCCTCCATCACCTTGTTCTTCATATGTGAGATATGACGCTGCCCTTGGTTATCCATAAGAAGTTGGTTTTCCATCTTATTCTGTTCTGGGTCATATTTTGCCAAACTATGCTTCTTCTTCCTTCCAAATTTTTGCCTTCTTTACAATAATAACCAAATTCTAATGTTCAAATTCATGAGCATTGTCTTTTTGATTTTTAGAGAAAATTTGATCATTTGTATCCTTTCTCATCCATTTTGATTACCTGACTCTATTCAAAAAACTTTTAATTCATTAAATGTATTGTATAATCTTTTCTTTAGTATGCTCTTTTACAATTTAGACTCAGAATGTTGAAGTCAAAAGGGATATTTGAGATAATCTAACAACTTGCTCATCTTCCATTTGTGAAGATCAAAGTCCAAGAAGTTTATGTTTATTGCAAAGTGGCAATTATGCTGATTGGCAAAATGACAGTTATGTCAAAACCAGGACTTGAACCTGGGTCTTTGGATTCTTGAGTTAACACACTTTCTGTCAGGTCCTTTGCCTATGAAGTAATTTTCAAATAACACACTAAAAATAAAGTCTTGTGCAAATGAAACTGCTTGTGCAGTCTAACCTGGGATAATAATTTATATTTACCTATGGTACATAATGGTTAATTTAAAACCTAAAATAAGCATGAGGCAGCTGTTGATTTTCTCGTGGTCTGCTCTTTGAGTCATTGGTTATATTTACAAAGTGAAAACAACCTTTATATTTATCAGATCAGATGATATGCCATGAGAACATGCCAGAAGCAAGTACTCTTGGGATTCTTTGCTTTAGATTGTATCTTCTGTTTGATGTTATTTTTTTAACAAAACATTTTTAATGACCCTGGAAAAAATAATGTCTTCAATATTTAAGAGTTTATGTTAGTATTTCTGACTCTTTCTAATCCATGCTCCCATTTGTAAAGCATAAAAATCTCATTCTTTGACATCATTTGAAATTCTAAATAATGTTAGATGACTTGCCTAAAAAATAAAAGCAGAAGCATTGCTTTGTTTTTGAACTTCACTTGCCCCACCCCCAAGGAAATCTCCATTAGGAACTCCTTCCAACCTCCCCCCGCCGACTGTCCTTGGGCACACCTGGTCTAAATTCTGCCAGAAGATCTAAGCAATAAAACCGTTCCTTCTCTTTTTCCAAGTAGCAAAAATTCTTTGCAACTTTCTTTATGGTCTCATGAATTCGGCCTCTAAAAGCATTTGACAGTTTTCATACTGATAGTAAATACTAAACAGACATTCTCTGACTTCTTATCCAGCACCTATGACAGACATTACTCACTGATCACTGAACTCATTTCAGAGAGACTTGGACAAACCCCGTGATTTTTCTTACACAATGCTTCAGGCAGCCACATGCTCTCAACTGTTTTGAGAAATAATATAGATGACCTTAATTTAACACACTTATCTCTTATTTTCCTAAAATGGATAAATATTTATTCATACAATTCATTGCCATCATAATATTTCTTTTTTGTAAAGCACCATTTGTGAGGACTAAGGAATCATTGAAGAGAAAGAATAATTTCCAAAGAGGTCTGACCTAAGTCTAGGACATTGGTTACCAAATGAGGTATTCTGTGCAGCTGTGCAGTCTTGTAGGGTGGCCTGGGCAGAGGAGAACAAGGGCAGGAGGTCCTGGAGAAATATTTCTGGGCTGGCCTCAAAAAACAAATCCCAGAGCAGCATCAGAAAAACTGTTCTTCAGATGTCCTGCTTCTGAATGCCTTTGCTCCTGATGCTTTTAACTCAGCTACATCTGAGTTCCATCCTCAGGGCTTGATAACTCCAGGTAGCTCCTTGTTCACAGTTGTATGAAGAACTGTGTGCTTGCGCACTTGTTTGCCTAATTGTGTCTGACTCTTTGTGACCCCTTGGACTGCAGGCCGCCAGGTTCCTCTGTCCATGGGATTTCCCAGGCAAGATTACTGGAGTGGGTTGCCATTTCCTCCTCCAGAGACTATTCCCAATCCAGGGATTGAATCTGCCTCTTTTGCATTGGCAGGCAGATTCTTTACCACTGAGCCTCCTGGGAAACCATACAAAGAACTGTGTTGTCTCAATTCTCAGTTCTTTATGCCATTCACATCACATCTCAGCCCCATATCTTTTTTTTTTCCTTTTTATTCTCATCTCTTTTCTTCCATTGGCAAACATTATTGGAGAAAATCTAACTTATCACATATTAGTAGTCTGTGGAAGGTATGGAGGAGTGTGTGCTTATTTATGTCTGTTTTTTAAAAAAAATCTTTTTAAAGTATGGAGGTTCCCCTAAATGTAAGCCTCAGTAATTGAGGGTGAAGTTTTGGACAAACCCTCTTCTATTCTTAAGGCTAGCAATGATTAATTTTATGAATAAAAGCAACCATCTGTAGAAGGCATTGTGCTGACGTGATTTAGAATGCGTATCTGATGGAATGTTTCCCAGAGTTACTTGGTGAGACCAAGATGTCTCATAAATTTCAGAGCTAGCCTTCTGGCAGCTCTGAAACCTAATTAACATTGCTGGGATATAAACTTGGAAATATAACCAAAATGTAAGTGGTGTAAAGGTCACTATTAGTTACTCAACTGTCCCATAACATGCTAAATGTCTCTTTACATGGCGTCATAATGGAAGGCTGCTGAGTCTTCAGGATATCACAAAAAGGGAAGTCTAAAAGCAAAAATTTGTCAGTTTGCTGATGTATCTCCAGCACTGTCCAGGGCAGTGGGGCTGTCTTGACCAGAGACACGCTAGCCAGCTGTGTGACCTGGGCAAGTTACCCATTTGTAAAACAAAGATGTGTGTGAAAGTATTAGTCATGTCTGATTCTTTGAGACCCCCATGGACTGTAACCTGGCAGGCTCCTCTGTCCATGGAATTCTCCAGGCAAGAACACTAATTGCCATCTCAACAAGTTATTATGATCAGTAAATGAGCTAATAATGTAAAGTACCCAGATAAGAGACTTCCCTAGTGGCTTAGTTGGTAAATAATCTGCCTGCAATGCAGGAGACCCAGGTTCCATCCCTGGATGGGGAAGATCCCCTGGAGAAGGAAATGGCAACCTACTCCAGTATCGTTGCCTGGAAAATCCCATGGACGGAGGAGCGTGATGGGCTAAGTCCATGGGGGCGCAAAGAGTTGGACACAACTTAGCCACTAAACCAATAGAAAGCACTAAACAAATTCAGTAGAATAATGATCATTTTGATTATTATAACTATTTCCTGGAAGGCCTATGCCCTGGTCTGGGAAACGCTAGCATTGGGTGTATAGCTTCTTGGTAGCAGCCTTAAGATTTCCCCGCTCCTTTCAGTTGCTCTGTGGTCATCCAGCTCACATTCTGCTGGTAACCTGACTTCCCACAGAGCTTGGTTTGCAAGCCAGGTGCACAAGAGTCACCATGAGAAGTTTCCCAGGTGGTCTGGCTGGGAAGCTGGATTTTCAACAAGGCTCCAGGTAGTACTGTACTGTTTGTGCCAGATGGACTGTAAATATCTTTTGAGAAACACTGCTATATCAGTGTTTCCTGTATATCTTGTTCCTACAGAAGAGGGAACGTGGGAAGCTTTTTGCTGAGCAAGCAGAGCTGAGGAACTGTTTCTCACCCTGCTGACCTCTTGGTGTGCAATAGGCTAACCTGTCTTTAGTGTTGCTCTGAACACAGCTCTGCTCGTCCTTGGGGATCCAACCTGAGCTCCAGAGCAGCTCAAGGGCAAGGGCAGGAGCTATTTGCTGTGATGCCTGATGATGAACGTTTCTCTTGACCTCATTTCCAATCTACTCATTAAGCCCACGTTAACTCTGTAAACTTTACTTCAGAATTTTCCTAATATGTTAAGTCAGAAATGTGATTGGGTCATGCCAACATGAACCTCAGTATTCAGCCAAAAAGAAGTGCTTAATTTTGTCCAGGCTTTGCCTCAGAGAATGTCACTGTATAAACCATCATTGTCACTGTATAAACCATCTACCAGAAGTAAACTTGTCCACAAACCTGTACTGTTCATTTAAACTCCATTTCTATTAGTCACTGCATTTTTAAAACGGAAGCCATTTCTAATGATCATTTTTTTATTGACTCTTCAATGTTTTTCAGATGATAATGATAGATTATAGAAGATTCCTCCACACTTGTTTCTCTTCCCTTTGAACTCGGTTAGTGGGTGATCTAGCAAGGGTTACAGTGAATCCTGGCAAGATTTAGGTTAACTTGACTGACATATAGAGGAAGAGAATGCCAACAAACAGCACCACAGTGTAGCGGAAAACAGTGTAGGGCTTGCTATGGCGTTTGGAGTAAGATAGTTATATGATGCTTATGCATACATTTCCACTTTATTTTAATGATGAAGTGTATTAATAAGCAAACAATTAGGTTCAGAAATTTGTAAGTATGTTTGAGTAGGACAGAATTTGTACAGTTCTTCTGCATATTCTTGCCACCTCTTCTTAATATCTTCTGCTTCTGTTAGGTCCATACCATTTCTGTCCTTTATCGAACCCATCTTTGCATGAAATGTTCCCTTGGTATCTCTAATTTTCTTGAGGAGATCTCTAGTCTTTCCCATTCTGTTGTTTTCCTCTATTTCTTTGCATTGATTGCTGAGGAAGGCTTTCTTATCTCTTCTTGCTATTCTTTGGAACTCTGAATTCAGATGCTTATATCTTTCCTTTTCTCCTTTGCTTTTCACTTTTCTTTTCACAGCTATTTGTAAGGCCTGCCCAGACAGCCATTTTGCTTTTTTGCATTTCTTTTCCATGGGGTTTTTCCAGTGGTCATGTATGGATGTGAAATTTGGACTGTGGAAAAAGCTGAGTGCTGAAGAATTGATGCTTTTGAACTGTGGTGTTGGAGAAGACTCTTGAGAGTCCCTTGGACTGCAAGGAAATCCAACCAGTCCATTTTGGAGATCAGCCCTGGGATTTCTTGGGAAGGAATGATGCTGGAGCTGAAACTCCAATACTTTGGCCACCTCATGAGAAGAGTTGACTCATTGGAAAAGACTCCAATGCTGGGAGGGATTGGGGGCAGGAGGAGAAGGGGACGACAGAGGATAAGATGACTGGATGGCATCACCGACTTGATGGCCGTGAGTTTGAGTGAACTCCGGGAGTTGGTGTTAGACAGGGAGGCCTGGCGTGCTGCAGTTCATGAGGTCACAAAGAGTTGGACACGACTGAGTGACTGAACTGAACTGAGGACAGAATTATTTTCTTTAATTTTTGTTTTTAATTGAAATGAGCTTATTAACCACTGCAGTGGTTTGAAATGCTAGGCTAAATATTTTGGCTTTTTATATTTTAAAACTGCTCCAGTGCATATAACTAGAACATGTGACTTTACTATATTATCCTGCAAAGTCTTGATATTGGTAATCTACATCTTTCTATTAGCAAGAATAAATGAAATCTTTAAATTATTCAAAGATCAGCAGGCAGCTCTAATGCCCCCAGATAAGATTTTTGGTTTGCAAATGGACACCCATTTCTGTTATGCAAGTGTGACCAGTTTAGCTGTTAGGCTAAAACAAAACAAGAGAATCCAAGACTGATATTTGGATGTCACATAAGAGAATATCATCAGGGTTCTCAGATTCAACTGATAATTTGTGTCTGGCTCTGAACTGCATAGTGACAGAGACTTCAGGACTCCTTACCAGGTTGCCCCCCCACCAAAAAAATAACTAACAACACCACCCAGAAATAGTTAAAAGTTTAGAGAATGCAACCTCTAAAGAAATAACTTGGGGAAGATTCCTTAGTCATTAGAATGATCATTAAACATTATTATAAAGAAAACGAGCAAACAGGACCCACCATCCCCCCAGTAAATCATTGGTGGGTCAGGTGGCCCTGTATCCCTGACAAATAATTGTCATTTTAGGTGCTAAAATACCTTTATTCAGTTGAATATGTCTTGGATTTTTAGAATAGTCTTTCTGTAGCCAGAAAACCAATAGGAAGTGACCACTCCAGAGTCTCCCAGTATGAGCTTGGGCATGTCTCCTTATCATTTTGGACTTTAGCTCCACATCTGTAGACTGAAGAGTCACTGGGGAGGGGAGAGAATCAAGGGTCCTTTCAGCCACAACTTATCTGGTTCTGTCTTTTGCAATTAGAAAAAAGTAATACTAGTTTCCCCCAAGATGACGCTCCCGTGCACACTGTGAAGGGAGAAACAGGTCGTGGGAATGCCCACTTACCTATGGGCCCGCTCCCCTCCCTCCTGCCAAGATGCCTTCTGCCTTTGCAATAAAGGGTCTTACAAACATATCCAAACTAAACCTTTAATATAACAGAGAACTTAAGTTGTTATCTTTCCCAAAGTATATACAGTTTTCAAATTTTAAGTTGACAGAACAATTCTGTATTTGTAGAATTTTAGGCTCCTAGGATTTGGAGAGAAGAGAGTCTAGGGGATAGAGGGCTGACTAGCAGGGTTTTATTTTGCATATTATTATGCTGATCACAGCTACACAGGGTCTCTTTCATTGCCTGACCTCCCTGTTATACAAGTAAGGTCAGTCCATTACTGTGTTTTTAATATTTGTGACATTTTATTTATTTAGGTTGTTTCTTTTTTCCTTCAAAGATTTTTTCCCCCCATACCTTTGCTTATGGGCAGAATACTTTTTCAGGAGTGGAGTTCCCTTAGATTCTTCAGAACTCTGGGGTGGTATAAAGCATTGTCTTCTCTTCCCCCATTCAGTTTTGCAATGACAAAAAGTTTAAAGTTGTTATGGACATTCATTTCTTAAAAATTAATTTTAGGGAAGTATAATTGATTTTCAAAGTTGGGCTAATTTATTCTGTACAGCAAAGCGATTCACTTATATATATATGTATGTGTGTATATATATATATATATACACACACACACACATATACACACATATATTCTTTTTCATATTCTTTTCCATTATGGTTTATCACAGGATATTGAATATAGTTCCCTGTGTTATACAGTAAAACCTTGTTGTTCATCCATCCTACACACATCAGTTTGCATTTACTAACCCCAGACTCCCCTTCTGTCCCTCCCCCTTCCTTGACAGCCACAAGTCTGTTCTTTGTGCGGATGAGTCTATTTCTGTATCATGGATAAGTTCATTGGTGTTGTTATGACATTCTTTAGACTTTGCCATGAGTACTGAATTATTCTAAATGTTTTCTTTTAATTGAAATAGCCATATTGATGGCATCTGTGTTACATTTTTATGTGAAGTGACATCTTCTAATACATTTTCTTATTCAGGATTTTGGGCTCGTGAAGTAGGTAAGATGATTGGACTAGAACATCCTCTCATTCCGGTTCAACATCAGTACATTATCACATCGACCATCCCTGAAGTGAAAGCTTTAAAGCGAGAACTCCCAGTGCTCCGTGACCTGGAAGGATCGTTTTACCTCCGACAGGAAAGGGACGGGCTTTTGTTTGGTCCATATGAAAGTCAGGAGAAAATGAGAGTTCAGGACTCATGGGTCACCAGTGGAGTCCCCCCAGGTGGGTTCGGCAAACAGAAGCATGTGCAGGTCAGATGCATATATGTTGTCCTTCCCGTCGCTCTGGGTTGTTTGTAGAATAAGATGACACCATGATACTAGACTATCAAATAGATAACCTGGAACATTGGAGGTGAGGGCTTTGCGGTAAATTCTGTTCTCATATCCCTTTGAACAATCACAGCAGCGAATAAGGAAAGAGAGTTGGTGGAAAAGCTGAAAAAATAGTGCTCCCCACTGCTTTGGAAAGCCCCAGTTAATTTTTACCTGGCCACGCCAACCTCCTGCTTCCCCTCTTCCTTCTCACTCCTCTGCTTACTTGGTCTAGTTTCTAGATTTGTATACAGCTCCTCTTGTGGTTTGACAGTTGGTAACACAACAGGTATCAGAGATAGGCATGCAGCCTGTTAAGAATGAAAGCCTTGAAATCTACAGCAGAACAGGATAGGTTGAACTGCAAACTGAAGCTCTCTCCTGCTGCATAAATGGATGTGGAAAAGGCTTAGGTCTCCCTGCTAACTCTGGAGGTACCATAGTTTCTCTTTCAAGTTCTATAAGGGAGAAAAGAACCTGTTTTATTTATTTACTTTTATTAAAAAAATTTTTTTTTCATGAAACTTTTTTGCAAAGCCAGATGAAGGATTAGGTCACCTAAGGAGGTATCTTGGGTTTTAATCTACAGAAGGAGCTAAAATGTCATTGGCACACAAATATTATAGAGAATATGAAGAAATGCAGATGATAGTGATTTCTGGAATTATACTTTGATAACTGCTTGGGCTACAGAATGAATCCCTCCCTCCTAGTCTTCAAAGAACATCTTTGCCCAGTTACTGCACGGGATAAACCACCTTCCACAGATGTCAGGCCAGCCAGTAAAGGGCCTAGCTTTGCACAGTGGGTTCTGCATGCTTGGGCCTGAGGGGAGTAGCTCCGATCCCAGAGGGAGGGCTGAGCTGCCACCTGGGAGCCTACCTCTAGGTCCTTCCTCTGTGCTGGCAGCCTCTGCTCCACATAAATGTTGAAGAAATATTTAAATAATTCTGGTTGGAGGAAGAGCCAGATTGTTGGCTGGCCCTGCGTGCCCACATGCTCGGGTCTAACCCCCGTGATCTGCAGGCCTCCCTGACCCAACACACTGTCCACGGAGGAGCAAGAAGGGGCTGGCTGCTGCTGCGTGGGAACGCTGCCAGCACCGCTCGAGGCATTCTTTTAGCAGCTCATCCCTGCCCCCAGTCACGGTGCCTTTCACAACGGAGGAGATGACTGTGTCCCAAGACTGACTCTTCACAGTGTTCTAGTCCTCGGTGTGTGGGTGGCAGGGGGCTTGAAGAATGAGGCCTCCTTGCCATTCCTTCCCTGCTGAGAGTTAAAAGGTATCTAGAATCCATCATCTGCATCTTAAAGTGGTTTTCCATTTATCCCCAGTGTCCTGACACAACTTTGTAAACTCCCATTTGCCCTCACCTGAGAGGATGAAACAGAATTTTATAGTTAATTGAAAGATAAAAGATCTCTCTTGACAAACCAAGTTATTATTGTTGGTTTTTAAAATTGTGATCAGATTAAATACTGGAAGCTAATATGAATAAAATAAAATTTTCTATTATAAAGATTACCTTTCATGATTTAATGTTCTAAGAAATAACATTATTATTCTCAGTATATAATATGGTAATATGAAAATACTCATCTGTTGATAGCGAATATCAAATATAGAATTTAAAAAGAAAAAAGAAAAATAACTTTCTCATAGGCCATCTTTAAATGTCAGAGAAGGCAATGGCACCCCATCCAGTACTCTTGCCTGGAAAATCTTATGGACGGAGGAGCCTGGTGGGCTGCAGTCCATGGGGTCACTAAGAGTCAGATACAACTGAGCGACTTCACTTTCACTTTTCACTTTCTTGCATTGGAGAAGGAAATGGCAACCCACTCCAGTGTACTTGCCTGGAGAATCCCAGGGACGGGGGAGCCTGGTGGGCTGCCGTCTCTGGGGTCGCACAGAGTCGAACACGACTGAAGTGACTTAGCTTTAGCAATCTTTAAGTGTAAGCTTGGATTCAGGGATTTAAGTCACTTTGGAGCGCATGTCAAGACAGGTGTGGTATCCTCACTGCAGTGACATTTCTTCTTTTTTAAAAACTTTTTACTTTGTACTGGGGTCTATCTGAAAACAGTATTGTGATAGGTTCAGATGGACAGCACAGGGACTCAGACATACATATACATGTATCCACTCTTCCCCACGCTCCCTTCCCATCCAGGAGGCCACGTAGCATTGAGCAGAGTTCCCTGTCTATACAGTAGGTCCTTGTCGGTTATCCACTTTAAAAATGGCAGTGTGTACATTTACATCCCAAACTCCTTAGCAATCCCTTCCCCCTGCCCCCTGACCCCCGGCAACCATAAGTTCGTTCTCTGAGTCTGTGAGTCTGTTTCTGTTTTGTAAATAAGTTCATTCGTATCACTTCTTTTTAGATTCCACATATTAGGAATGTCACACGATATTTCTACTTTTCTGTCCTAACACTGGCATTTCTTTTCAGGTTTTGGGAAGGAGCTCTTTGAGTCTGATCTAGATCGAATCATGGAACACGTGGAAGCTGCCATGGACTTGGTCCCAGTCTTGAAAAAGGCTGACATCATCAGGATCGTCAACGGGCCCATCACCTATTCTCCTGACATTCTGCCTATGGTAGGGCCCCATCAGGGCGTCCGAAACTACTGGGTGGCTGTAGGTTTTGGGTGAGTATCTCTATGTAACTCAACATTGATTACCATTACATATTTTAGAGAAGTCTTGCCCCATAATTCAGGTCAAAAATGGAAAATGGGGGAGAGGCAGAGAGTTTTCTCCCTTTCCTGAGCAACGATGTGAAAGGAATAAAAATTTTCAGTCTTAAGACTTTGACTTGTATAGCTTTGATAGATTTGTTCACAGAAGGGCAGTGATTTCCTGGAATTTTCTCTTTGCATATTTCTTTCCCCTTCCATTATTTATGTCTCCTTTCATGCTGCAAAATGTTCAGATCAATGAATTCACCCCACTTTTACATGGATGTTTTCATAACACAATATGACAAAGATAATTTAAAATATCAAATGTGTAATATATCTGATATAGTTTTCACCATAATTCATATTTGTTCAACATGATTTGTTTCTTTATGATTACTCAAGCTGCTTACTACTTATGGTTCCATTACCCATTTGATCTTTCATCTCTAACATTTGTCCCATTAATTTGGTGAATATTAATGTCAAGCCTATTTTACTATCATATCAGTTTCTAATATTCTATTTTCCTGCCCCATTTTTTTTGGCCATTTATTCAACTGATGTTTGGTGATTGGCCAGCTTTGTGCCAGGTCTACTGCTGGGCAGTGGACTATAGCTGAAAACAAGGCAGGAAGTCTGACCAGAGGCACAAGACTGCTTGGGATGCTGTTCTTCTAGGACAATAGAGAGGTTGGGTCTGAACTAAGGAAGCAGCAGTGGGGACTGAGAGATAGATAGGAAGCAAAATTACTTAGATTTAGTGACAGACTGCCTTAGGTTTTAAGGGAGAGAAAAAAGGAGCAAATGATGGCAACCTTTCCAACTTACTCCTGTGGTTGCTGAGGTCAAAGGAAGCAACAACCAGGAAGATAATGAATTGACATTTTGACAGTGTTAAGTTTAAGTCTTCAGAACATCCAGAGGTAGAAAACCAGATGGAGCTGTGAATCTGGACGGTATAATGGAACTGGGAGCCTAGGGAATCACCTGTAGAGTCCATCTGTAGGCCTGTGCATGTGGGAATGTTTCTTTTGTGCATCTCTCGTGTATCTTCTTGGAGAAATGTCTGTTTGTATACTTCACCCATTTAAGAAATTCGATTATTAGTCTTTTAATTGTTAAGTTGTAAAAGTTCTTTATTCTAGATATAAGACCCTTATCTGATACATGATTTGCAAAATTTTCCCCATTCTGTGGGTTTTTAAAACTTTCTTGATGATATCTATTGAAGCACAAAATTTTTAATTTCCATGAAGTCCAAAATGTGTATGTGTTTCTTTTTTTGAATGTAGTTTTGATATCATATATAAGAAACTATTGTTTAATCCAAGTTAATGAAGATTTATGCCTTTATTTTTTTCTAAGAGTTTTATCATTTTAACACTTACATTTAGGTCTTTAATCAGTCTTGAGTTAATTTTTGTATGTGCTGTGAGGTAGGTACGCAGCTTGATTCTTTTGAGGACAGCCAACTGTCCCAGCATCACTTGTTGAAAGACTGCTCTTTACTCACTAAATAGTGTTGGCACCTGTGATGTCTTTTTTTCTGATGTTACTTCTGATACCAGCACTTAGTTCTCCAGTTCTCTGACACCAGCTGAGTGTCCAACGGTTTCAATTCAGATCTGCTGCTCACTCTCAGAGTGCAGACCCCACTCAGTCTCACAAAACCATCCTCACTTCAGATGCCACTTTCAACTTCCAGGGATCACCTGTCCTTCTGACTGAATGGCTGCAGATTTGGAGGTTCCTACAACCCCTGCTCAGTTTTGCTAATTCACTAGAATGACTCTCAGAACTCAAGGAAAACTTACTTAGTTGTACCTGCTTCTTCTACAGAATGCAACTTAGGAACAGTGCATATGGAAGGGAAGCGCAGGGCAAGGTCTGGGAGGGAGGATCTGCTGCAGGGCCTCTATGAGCCTCTCTGGTGCCTCATCTTCCTAGCATTTCACTGGGTTCACCAACCCAAAGGCTCTTTGAACGCTGTGGTTTGGAAGTTGTTGTGGAAGCTTCATTACATAGGCACAATGGATTAAAACCATTGATTACTCATGATTAAACTTCTGGTGACCAGCTCTATTCTGAAGCCTTCTGGTTCTCCTGCCCCCTCTCCACGGAGCCGACTATTAGCGTAGCATACAAAAGAATATAAATTCCAAAAGTGTTAGGAGTTCTATGCCAGGAACTGAGGACAAAGGCCAAATATTTATTTTTTTTATTGTCCCACAGCATCCTTGTAAAAAGCAGTTTACCATATAAGTTTGGATTTATTCCTGGACTTTCAATTTTATTCCATTAGTCTGTGTGTCTATTCTTAGGCCAGTACCACGCTGCCTTGATTACGGTAGTTTTTCACTAAGTTCTGAAACTGGGAAATGTGACTCTTCCAACTTTATTCTTATTCAGTATTGTTTTATCTATTTGGGCTTCTTATATTTTTGCATAACATTTAGGACCAGCTTGTCAATTTCTCTAAAGAAACCGCCTAGGGTTTCCATAGGGATTGCGTTTTTGTAGATCAACTTGGGGAATGCTGCTGTCTTAACAATGCTGAGTTTTGTGATTCGCACACAAAGGATGTCTTCCATTTGTTTGTGTGCTGTATGTGTGCTTAGTCACTCAGTCGTGTCCAACTCTTTGTGACCCCATGGACTGTAGCCCACTAGGCTCCTCTGTCCTTGGGGATTCTCCAGGCAAGAACACTGGAGTGGGTTCCCATGCCCTCCTCCACGGGCTCTTACCAACCCAGGGATCAAACCCAGGTCTCCTGCATTGCAGGCGGATTCTTTACCAGCTGAGCTACCAGGGAAGTCCATTTGTTTAGGACTTTTAAAATTTCTTTCAACAGTGATTTGTAATTATTGCAGTGTAAGTTTTACACTTCTTTTGCTAAATTTATTCCTAAATTTTTTTTTGATCCTGCAATTAACTGAATCACTGAATTATTGATTTAGTCAATACATTTTGTGAATCATTGCTCTTTATCTATGCACAGACAGTATACCTAGTCTCATGATATTTATACTTTAATTGAACACCTATTACTAACATAAGCAGGAAGTTGCTTTCTTTAGAACACTTGTTATTTATCACCTAGCATTGTATCTGGTTGTGTGGGGTTGATGTCGACATCCAGCTCTGATTGTTCTGAGTAATTTCCCCAGGTTGTAGACACTGTGAGGTGAGTGGGAAGCACAAATGGTAGGGATGGATCAAAGTGCCTCACTCTCTCTGACCAATCTGGCCTAACCCCAAAAGGCATTTTTGTTATTTAAAAGTTGAGATTGCTAAAAATAGTTCTCATGAAACATGGTGGAATGTTTACGTCGACTGCCCCTTCCAGCTTATACCAGGGATCCCGGCCATGGTTCTGAAGGCCAGTGGTGTCCATATATGAGGCTGAGCACCAACATCACCTGTTGTGGTTGAGTCACTCAGTCGTGTCTGACTCTTTTGTGACCCCGTGGACTGTAGCCTGCCAGGCTCCTCTTTCCATGGGATTTTCCAGGCAAGAATACTGGAGTGGAGTGCCATTCCCTTCTGTAAGGGATCTTCCTAATCCAGGGATTAAACCCGAGTCTCCTGCATTGCAGGAGTATTCTTTACCACTGAGCCACCAGGCTTGTTGAAAAGCAAAATCTCAACTGTGTTCTTAGTTGCACTTGAGTTTCATCCTCCTTTGCATCTTACCTATGAAATTCCTATTATTTGTCATTAGAATCCATGAAAGATGTGTTGAATTGGAAAACCAACAAGCAAACGTATTCCCACACAGCCCCCTCCTATAGATTCTGATTCAGTGGTCTGGAGAGGGGCCAGGGGTCACATCTCAGTGTTGTCTGTTATTCTAGTCCAAAGAATAGGTATTTGCAAACTGTCTGCAGATATGCCAGCACTCATTTTCATTACCCTAGTCAAGGCTGTTTTACTTTTGTCCCAAATATAGCCAGCTCTCCTGCTTCTAGGTGACTAACACAGTGCTCCCTAGATGTTTAATGAGTTGTTCTGAACTGAACCTAGTTATCTTGGCTTAGAACAGATTACAAACAGCAAATTTAAAGACAGGAGAGTGCTGTGAGATGTAATGCCTGACAGTCTAACAGTTATTATAAAGCAGCAACACAAACACTCAGAAGGCATCACAGCTGGGCCACGTAATAATGGGTTATGCAGATGAATGCTAGACATAGAAGAAAAGCCGAACTCTTCTTTCCTCGTCAAGTTCCCTTTCACTTCCATGTTATACACTACTTCCTTATGAAAATCTTATCCACTGGGCAGAGGCATACTCTGTTGTTGGTTATACAAGGACCCAACAGCCACCGTGTATCACTTGCCTACTACATGCTTTAAAAAAATGCCATGTCAATTAATTCTCCACCAGCACCATAAAGTGTGCACGTGAGGAGACTAAAGCTCAGGGTGCTCACACAACTTGCAAGGTCACACAACTGGCAGTGGCAGAACAAGAATTATACCCAGATCTCTCTTACTCTATGCCTTTCACTCGCAGTCACTCTAGGCTCTGAATAGATGTTTCATCCATCTCAACAGATGTATTGTATGAGATTTTACCTATAACTTAATAAGGGTTATAGGGCTAAAGTCTGTGGACATTTCCTTTTTGCTATGTTTAAAATGGGTAACCAACAAGCACCTACTTATAGCACATGGAACTCTGCTCAATGTTATGTGCCAGTCTGGATAGGAGTGGATTTGGGGGAGAATGGATACATATATATGTATGACTGAGTCCCTTGGCTGTCCACTTGAAACAAATCACAACATTGTTAACCAGCTATACCCTAGTATAAAATAAAAACTTTGAAGTTTCTTTAAAAAAAAAAAAAACACATTTTAACATAAAAATAAATAGGTTATATTCAGGATTTGCCTCAAGCAGCAGCCCTCTGGCCTATTTATTTACTCATATGCATTGTTGAAAGATAAAGAACATGATGGTCTGGTAGTGAGTCCACACGAAACCAAAGCACAACCCTGGCTATGCCCAAGGAGTCTGCCAAGGATATAAATTCTGTTATGTGTGTCTTGGCAGGAAAAATAAAAAAGAAGGACCATTAAAGAAGTAAAGTCCAATAACAGAGTGTGTGCTGGGGTCAGATGACTGTTTGTATCCTAAACTGCACTTTGTTGCAGTGTGACAGCCTTATTTAACTCCTGTGTGCAGGTTGGTTTTCTCACTGGTAAAATAGAGTTGCTAAAGCATAAATCAGCTGGTAGATGTTAGGGGGAAACAATGCCTGGTAAATGGTAAGCTCTCAGTGAATGCCAAAAGAACTTTATATAGTTTCAAGCCTTGTAAACAGTATCTCTAGCTCTCAAAAATGATAACAGTTGTAGTCAGACACTGGAACTGGTTAAGTGAATAAACAGTTTATACAAATAGCTCATAGTTATTTTAAGCATATATTTAATTTTTTTTTTTTGCTTTCTTAGTGAGATTGTGAGTGATTTGGATGAGCCAAATCAAAATTATCTAGAGAAGTATAAATTGCTCTCTCTTTATCCTGCTTAAGAAATGTCCTTATAACAAATAAAAGGATATAAATCATTTTTATAAAACAGTAAAATTGGTATCTTGTAGAAAAAGGTAGTTAGCATTTCCAGTCTTTGCTAAGGTCCTCCCATGTTTTTAGAAGCTTCAATACTGGCTAAGTAGTTGTCTTCTGGGGTACTGGAATTTCTTGCATTTTGACATTTGCTCATGTGGCTCCTTTTTGTTTCTAGTCCTCCCCCCCGTGACTCCCTACTCATCCAGTTCCTTGAAAGCTTCTGTTGACTTAAACCACAGATGAACCACCCGAGATTTTACCCACAAGAGTGAGTAGGTAGAACCTCACATGGGTAACATTAAACCCTGATTCCTCCATCTGATATAAAATTACTTGCCACTTATGTTCTTGGTCTTTTGAAAAATAACTGTTCATTTGATTTTGACTGCGCTGGGTCTTCACTGCCACATGGGCTTTTTCTCTAGTTGCAGCAAGTGGAGGCTACTCTAGTTGTGGTGCACAGGTTTCTCGTTGCGGTGCTTCTCTTGTTGAGGAGCAGGGGCTCTAGGGCACACAGGCTTCCGTAGTTGCAGCTTCAGGCTCTAGAGCACAGGCTCAATAGTTGTGGCTATGCTGTTCTGTGCTTAGTCCTCAGTCGTGTCCAACTCTCTGCAATCCCATGGACTATAGCCCACCAGGCTCCTCTGTCCATGGGGATTCTCCAGGCAAGAATACTGCAGTGGGTTGCCATGCCTTCTTCCAGAGGATCTTCCCAACCCAAGGATTGAATCCAGGTCTCTCCCTTTGCAGGAGGATTCTTTACCTTCTGAGCCACCTCGTGGGCTTAATTGCTCTTCAGCTCTGCATAAGATCTACAGGCATGCTCCTTGATCTTAGTTGCTTCCCAGATTAGGGATCGAACCTGAATCTCCTGCATTGGCAAGTGGATTCTTCACCACTGAGCCACCAGGGAAGCCCGTGTTTTTGGTTTTAAAGTATCTTCATCTGGATATAGAAACAAGCTAATCCTCCACACCGAGTGACTCGTTGGTTGCAAAATACAGGAGCCATTGTTTCTCCCCTTCTTCCCCACAAGTCCTTGGGTGACTGCCTCTTTGTCTGTGTGCCTCTATGATAATGGCCCAAGTCCTTGTACAGAGATCATTGCTAAAGGGACCTAGACTAAACTGAGTCTGAGAAGGGATGGGTGTGCCACATCAGTGTGCACATATTTCTCTTGCAAGATTCCTATTAGTGAGAATAATCATAGCTTAAGATAAGGTACCAAGCACGTCTGCCTGTGTGCTTCCTCGCCTCTATTTTCCTAGAGGAGATCCTTACTAGCTAAGAGTCATAGGCTATTTTACAGACATGCATCTCTTGAAACTGTGGAAACTAACTAGTTATCAAGTCAGGCACATTTAACTTGGATGCTTAAACTTTTTATTTTTTTGAGGAAAAAGGTGATAGTATAAAGATTATGTTGATTGTGTGTTCTGAATAGCGTAGAACACTCCAGCTTTGAGGCCTTGTGAAATATTTGGACATGTTTCATTGCTGGAAAGTGATATGTGTTAATAACAGGGTACTTATTTCTGTATTTGAAAGATACGGCATAATCCATGCTGGTGGGGTTGGGAAATATCTCAGTGACTGGATCCTGCACGGAGAACACCTTTTGATCTGATAGAATTGGATCCCAGCCGCTATGGCAAATGGACGACAGCTGAGTACACCGAGGCCAAAGCAAGGGAGTCTTACGGGTTCAACAATATTGGTAAGGTGCAAATTTACTGTTGTCTGTGACGTTCAGAATTGTCTGCCTGTTCAGAATTGACTTACAGCACCTCTGACTTTAGGTGCTTTTTATTCTGTGCATCACTGGGGAATGGTTAGGGAGTCTAAAAAGCGTATGCTTCTACAACAAAAAAGGAATCTATGTGAATATATGTCTTTAATGTGAGGAATGCATCAGTGATTTTAACTCTTAAACCTATTTTTACTTTACCTTTGATGATCATTATAAATAATGGTTTGGGTTTCTTGAAAGTATAAATTTAATATGTATTATTATATATGCTTATGTATTAAGCTTATATATGTTTATTTTACATACATGCTATGTGTATGTGTATATATATAGCTTCTGGATTTTAAGTACTGTGTTTTCCATTTTCTGAATCCCTTCAGAATACTTTGTAGTTTTGGTTCTATGTTATTCAGGGTTTGGGTTTTCCTTTTTTCAGTTGGTTATCCTAAAGAAGAAAGATTTGCTGGGAGGCCAACTCAGCGAGTCAGTGGGCTTTATAAAACCCTGGAGTCTAAGTGTTCCATGGGGTTCCATGCAGGCTGGGAGCAGCCACACTGGTTCTACAAACCAGGCCAGGACCCTGGGTACAGGTAAATGAGTGACTTAACCTACCCGTGGCTCTGACTCCAAAGTGAACTTTGGGAGTGGGATGGAGGGACCCTAGAGAAGCCCCATATCCCCCACATTGGCTCTACAAACCAGGCCAGGACCCCTGGGTACAGGTAAATGAGTGACTTAGCCTACCTGTGGCTCTGACTGCAGAATGAACTCTGGGACTGGGGTGGAGGGACCTCAGAGAAGCATCATATCCTCCTCCCACCCCTTCACTCTACCCTATTCCAAACAGCATTGAGCCTTTTTCCATAAAAATAATTTCTGTGCAGGGAGGCCTTAGTTTATCCCATGTGACACTGGCTCACATTAAGGACCCATATGGCCTTGAGAAACCTACAATCAGCCCAAGTGAAGCCTCTGCCTGGAATTTTCCAATTGCTCAGAGGAATCTTCCCTACCCTCTCCAAATCCCCTTTATTTGGCTTTTAAAGGTTTACCTTGATTTAAGATGCCTGGTCAAATCCCATAGTATGAAAACAGTATGGAAATATGGATTTTCTGTTTATAAGGGAATAGCTGAAAGCTACTGCTTTCTAATGTGTGTGCAATGAATTATGCAAATTATATGCACTGTTGATAAACTAGGGGAAAAGGTCATTTACTTACTATTTTAGGTTAAGCTAAAACATAAAGCATATAACTGAAACAATTCTCTGATTTCCTCTAAAGTTGTTGACATAGTACTTGGATTGCGTACCATCCTTGTATTTAGGATTAATAATAATTACATACTTTTTTCTCATGAGAAGACACAAACCAAGAGAAAGCAAGTTTTCAAGTTGTTACCTTTTTTTGACTGTTACTTTGCTTATTTAAGCAGATTTTGATGTCTACTTTACAATCAGACCTAAATGGTCCAAAGTATAGTGGTGGGCCAATTGTTGATTAATGAATTTGGACTCTAGTCAGCCAATGGAGATCACCTGGGGACAAAATACTGGCTTGTTTTTTTTTCCTAAGTGACCCAGATAAATGCCAGACTTATTCTTCATGTTGTACTATTTGGACCTGGCCTGTTTTTTCTACTATTTTAATAATTAAACCACTGAAACCATATCCTCCTCTGAAGTTAAAATACCGCATGAATAGTCTACTCTGTAAGGTAGAAAGGCCCCTGCATACTGAGGCAGCAGACCTTTGCTCCAGGCCCCGCTCTGTCATTAACTAGTACAAAGGCCTCGGCACGTTGTGCCTTTTCTCTAAAAATGGAAGATATTGGGCCAGAGGCTTGCTTACTCCAGGTGGCCAGCATGAGCATCACATGGGAGCTTGTTAGAGGGCAGCATCTAGCCCCTCCCCAGACCTGCTGCATCAGAATCTGCAACAAGTGCAAGTGGCGTATTTACAGAAACACTTGAGAAGCACCAGACAAGATAGCTCTACCCCTCATATATCCTGATTTATGTCCCCCAAATTAGTATTTTTAAAATACTCCACCAGGTGATTCTGATATGTAACAAGGTTGACAACTAAAGGACTGGGAGACTTTTAAGCTCTTTTTCAAATCTGAGAGCCCATATAGCCTACCTTATTTTCTAGTTAATTAATACTTCATTCACTGTGAAATAGGTCAAGGGATAGATGAGTAACTTAAAAAGTCAGTTTCCAGTGTATGACTTGTAGAACAGGTGGCATTTTTTTCCCCCAAATGAAAATGTCTAGACAAGTAGGGCTTGTTAGGGTTCTCAGGTGTCTCAGTGGTAAAGAATCCAGTTGCCAATGTAGGAGATGTAAGAGACACACATGTGATCCCTGGGTCAGGAAGATTCTCTGGAGTAGGAATCTGGAGAGGCAAGTCACGCCAGTATTCTTGCCTGGAAAATTCCACGGACAGAGGAGCCTCGTGGGCTACAGTCCATGGGGTCACAAAGAGTCGGACATGACTGAGCACACAAAGCTTATAAAAATATTCTTATTCTGAATTTTTTTGAAAACAAATGACTTGTTTTGTGTTTCAGGCCAAGTTTTTACCGCACAAACTGGTTTGAGCCTGTGGGCTCTGAGTATCAACAGGTTATGCAAAGAGTAGGGGTGATTGACCTGTCACCATTTGGCAAATTTAACATCAAAGGCCAAGACTCCGTTAGATTGTTGGACCATCTCTTTGCAAATGTTATTCCCAAGGTAAATAACATTATAGGGGTAGGGGTATAAGGTCCAGGATCCTGGCCTGCTTAATTTTCTATCCCCTCATTTTCAAAAACCCAATGTGTTATTTCAGTTCACCTAATGATTTCTGTATGAACATGAGAATTCTTCAATTAGTGAAGGACATTCTAGCTAATTTTCAAATTTAAATTTTTGTTGATTGAATATTATCTAAGGATCATATGCCTTTGTTTAATTGTGTCAACAGGAATTCCCAGGTTGGTTGAAATGTAATTTTTATGATCAGTAATCATAATGATCATTTAAACTGAAAACTTCAAAATGAATGGGTTTAGGTTTACAGATGATAGTTCACACAATTGATATAAAAGATTCAGATGTCTTACATTGTTGACATCCACATTTTTATTTCCATGTGGCATTGAAAGGATACATAGATTTTATTCTTTTCTGTAGGTGGGTTTTACAAATATAAGTCACATGTTAACACCAAAAGGTCGAGTATATGCTGAGCTGACTGTCTCTCACCAGTCTCCTGGGGAGTTTCTGTTAGTAACTGGTTCTGGGTCAGAACTTCATGATCTTAGGTAAGTGTACACGTACTAAGAAAACTATATGCATTATGACTGATCCAGTTTTGCACCGAGGGTACTTATGTTCTGTGGGCTTTTTAAATCAGTAATTGAAAATACAACTTAAAATCTTTAAACCTTATTGTTTTAAATAAGTGTCATGTCTTTCACAGGAAATTACTCGTGAGGGTCCCTATAACCATCCCCCTCCCAAAGGTAAAGTAAACCAGTGAGTTTACTTGTTCTAATAATATTAACTCCTATTTATTAGGGATCACTCATATGTCAGAACCATTTTTACACATTATCTCAGTAAGTTCTTTTAGTAGATTCATCTGAAAGGTGTTTATTATGCCCATTTTCAGGTGAGGAAACTGAAGTTTGGGTTAAAGTGACCTGCTCGAGTTAGTCTTGTTGATTCTAATGCTCACATTTGGTTCATGTTAGTGTGTTGCCTCCGGGTTTTCTTCTTTTTTCCATACTTTGTGCTCCCTGGCTCATCGCTGTGTTGAAATCATTGATTTGCCAACTCTGTCCTTCACATAAATCTTCAGTCTACTATTTGGTCTACTCTAAAATATATTGTCTTTAGTATTTCAAAAATATCTGGAATATTGTTGCTTGATAAACCTTACTCCAACAGACTCTCACTCTGTTGTAAGGTGATGCAAATTCCATCCTCCTATCCAAGATATGTTAGGAGCCATCGTAGTCACTTAGCTTTGTGTCAGTCCAGAGGATCATTTTATGACAGCCTTGTGTAGCTCCAGGGACTGCTCAGTAAATTATAAGCAGACCCTCTCACTGGCTTCCAATCAAGACTCAGAAATTGAAACCAGTCTTTAGAGTTTTAATCTTCTCCTTGTGATTGTCAAAGCAAGCATGTGTCTGGTGGCAGGCACATTATTAACCTTTAGCAGCACGATTGTGTCTCCTATGTATGGGGTATTAGAGAAAATTTGGATTTAAATTAACTTCCCAAGATGGACTCATTAGTTTAAATGTAGTAAGGCTGTCACTGTTTGAAAAAATTTTGTGGCAGAGCTTGTTTAAACGGAAGGATCCTTCTGTACTGTGAAAAATCACCCACATATTTGTAAGTGGGTAGCTTAAAAAGAATCATTTACTCTCTCTGAGACTCAGTTTCCTCAAATTTAAAAATTTGTTGATTATATGAAATGACACTCGGGATTTTCTGGTGATTTTAGACAGTGTATCTTCAGAGAAATAATCTGTTACCAACATGTGTTATTCCAGCAAGATTTAACACAGTGTTTATGAATCCCAAATGCAGATGGATTGAGGAAGAGGCCATCAAAGGTGGCTGTGATGTTGAAATTAAAAACATAACTGATGAGCTTGGAGTCCTTGGCGTCGCGGGGCCACATTCAAGAAAGGTCCTACAGAAACTGACCTCTGAAGATCTTAGTGATGATGTTTTCAAGTTTCTTCAAACCAAGTCTTTAAAGGTTTCCAACATTCCTGTCACTGCTATCAGGATATCTTATACTGGTAAGAATTGGAAAACAACCGAGAGTAAGTCTCTAAAATTTAGAAGCACCCGGAAATGTGTGAAAACACACACGTTCAGTCTCTTCAGTGTAATCGTCCTCTGGAGGACGATTTCTTCTGCCCAAGTCTTCTGACAATTCTGTATATTCACTCCGAGTCTGAGAAGTCATTCTGCAGATTTCCAGTTGTGGTTCCAGACCCATAGCTAGCTGCCTACCATTCAGAAAGGTAGATGAGAAAGTGCGAAGAGGATAGTTGTTGGAATAGCTGGAAGGGATGACAGAATGTTCAGGCCAGCTGATCCTGTGTTGTTATTCAGTTGCGCAGTCGTGTCTGACCCTGTGACCCCAGTGGGGTCACCACAGTGACCAATGTGGACCGCACGTAGCACCAGCACCAGCCCCAGCGTCTTTTCTAAATGAGTCGGCTGTTCACATCAGGTGGCCAAAATATTGGAGCTTCCGCTTCAGCATCAGTCCTTCAATGAATACTCAGGATTGATTTCCTTTAGGCTTGATTCCATGTGGGAGAGTTCAAAATGGTCTCCCTTAGAGGACATCTTGAATGTGTCAGGCACTGCCCTTGAAGCACTACCGCTGTTCACCTTTCTTTCTGACTGAGTGCATTAGAGAAGTCTTCCTTGGCACTAATGGCATGTAGTAGGTACTAGAAACAAGGAAGAATGAATGCTCTCCAGTTCCCCACTGGTTCTCTGGACTCCCTCCTAACCTCCTCTAGACTCCTTGTCCCTTTGCAGGAGTGCTAGGCGCCCAGCATTCACTTGGGTACCCGGTGCTCGTGTCCTGGAGAAGCACCACATCGTTAGCCCTCCGCTTGGGGAACAAGACGAGCACACGGTATAAAGGCCGTAGCTCTTCCCTAGGCTTCTCTTTTCCCCATCCTCCCTCCACCCAGCCTTGGAAAACTGGTGACCAGAATAAAATATAAGCAAAGTAAAAAATAAGCCGACTCTTTGAATTGGGTTTCATAATTCTTTTCTGTTTTTGCCTGTGGTTCTAATGGTGAATGAAACGACCAAGTAGGGGAGAAGGAGGAAGTGGGGGCCATTAGATGCTCTGGCTATCCCACAGTGAGGAACATCCGAATAATTGTCATCAGTGGCCTGTATGTTTAAGCCTTGCGATCTGGGGCCAAGGAGTTGGGGGTTGAGGTGTTTAAACCTTGACTCCTTATCTTGATAAACCTTGCCATGCTAATTCCGCACTTAACATTATGAAGCCAAGGTGCGAGGTAAGAGTAAGTCCTGAATCCCCATCTGTCTGAGTTGTCTTAAATGCTGCTCTCTGTTGCGGGGGGGCAGTATTGGGCCCAGAAACATCTGTCATATGGCAGGCTCCTTTGCAGTGCGGCTTGGTTGCAACTTTTTTGGAAATGGAGCTTTTATCACTCTACAGTGTCTATTTTGCAGAAATGGAACCTCTCATTTGTTGATGTGTTTTAGCTAATACGCAAATGAGACTTAGTGATTGTCATTCTTACTCTGGTGTGGCCCTTGTGGGTGTATTTCAGGTGAGCTGGGTTGGGAGCTGTACCACAGACGAGAAGATTCTGCAGCGCTTTACGATGCTATCATGAATGCAGGCCAGGAGGAGGGAATTGACAATTTTGGAACCTATGCCATGAATGCCTTAAGACTGGAGAAAGCTTTCAGAGCCTGGGGGTCAGAGGTTTGAAATGCAATCATCTTTATTAAAATTTTACATGTGTTGTATCTGATTTTTAATGCAAGGGTTGGTTTAACTGTGTTAACATTGGCTCTGACTGTAAGAGAAAGAATGTATTGTAAGAAAAAAAAATTTTTTTTTTTTTTTTGCCACATTGGACAGCATGCCAAATCTTAGTTCCCGGACCAGAGCTGGAATCCATGGAGTCCTAACCACTGGACCACCAGGGAAGTCCTGAAAACTTTATTTAATTAGGGACAAAGATTTTTCTCCTTAATTTCCCAGTTACAAATTCAGGGGAACTGTGATGTAATGTTTATTCTGCCTTAATTCCCCTTGCTTGGCAGAGAGCCCTGGACCTCTGCCTCTGTGTGCTGACTTTGGCTGCCCCAAGGGAGCCTGTCTACCCCATGGGATTTGAGGACTACCTTTCAAAATTCTCCCTTCTCCTCTGTCATATTGTCTTTCATCATTTCCTTCTTCTTCTGCACCTTTTGGGGAAGTAACAACGAAAGCTGTCTTTTGAGGGGCAAGGTTGGTGGTCTGGAATGTGCTGGTCCAGCCCACACCCATCGTTAATAATGAGAACTCAGAGTTTCTATTTGTGTGATTGCACACCATTTTCATAGGCATGATGTCATCTACCTGCTCAGCTCTCCCTGAAGAGGGTATTATTGGTGATTCTTGGGCAAGTAGGTGGGAGTTATACACACAATCACGCTAAGAAACAATAAACAACTGGGTCCAGATTGCACAGAAGTGTCCAAACCGCGGTTCAAACTCTGTTCTCTTATTTTATCTCCAGTGTAGCAGACTATCTGTAGATCTCAATTTTCTCAGGTCCGCTAGCTGTTTTCTTGGAATGCATTGAGGTTTTAGGTATGAGAGCTTAGATAAGGGACCTTTGTAAAGGGTGTACTTCAGGGTACGGTCTTTGGGGTTTGAATGTATCTTCTACCACATATTATGTGGCCTTAACCCTCCAGAGACTTTACTTCTTTGTAAGAGAGAGTCTTTATCCTACAGAGTTATTGTCAAGATTAGGTAGTCCGCAAAGTGCCTAGGACATAAAGCGTGAATTTGAGGGCAAAGTGGGTTTGAAAGCACAGGCGGGGTCCCTAGGACATTTAGATCAGGGGCAGAAGAAAGTGGGTTTTGAGGTGGACAATACAGCCTCCTGGAGTCACTGAAAGAACAAGAGCCCTGGGGCAGTTGTTGCTTTACAGAGGATGTGCTCTGTTGCAGGGGTCCTCAGCCTACTGGGGTGCAGGTAGGGGATTCTCAGAGGACGCTGCTTCAGGGAGAGACGGAGAGGACAGCTCCCTCTCCACTCTCCGCAAGGAATGAGCAGCGTTTCTCTGCTCTCCCTCTTTCATTTCCTTGTCTCCATGCCAGCCCCTCTAATTTCCCAGCGGTGCCAGCGCGCCCTCTAGTGTTATTACAGCAATCAAGCATCTGGACTTCTTAAATTTTTTCCTGGAATTCTGAAACTGTTTTAATCAATGAAATATAGTCTTAAAAGTAGACTTTTTATCATACAGCACAGCGGGCTTTAGAAATGTCAGTGTGGTAAGGGCAGCACCTTAAAATCAACAAGATGGTATCGCGTGCTATAGTAAGCATGAGGTTTGGGGTGAGACACTGAGAAAACCCTAAGTAATAAATTTTCATCTTGTTTCTGGAATTTTCAAAATTTGAGCAGGTAAAAATAACCTTAGAGTTGCTCAAATTGACTAGGAAATATGAGGTTAAATTTTATATCGTGTAAAACAAGTTTATATTGCACACCTAGGTCATGCGAAGGCTGTGTTTTCTTTTGTTAAGTTTGGCTACCTTTTATGGGGGTTAGATCAGTTCTCTTGGTGCAAAAGAGACTGATGACAGCAAAATAAACAAAAATCAGGTCTAGTCCCAAACAATGGCTTTAGCTCCCCTGGAAGTATATTGTAATGGCAGCCAAATGCAACCTCTTTTTTTCCCCCCCTTTTCCCTCTTCTGAACTCTGTGGAAACTATTTTCCTACCATATGCTTTTTTCTTCCACTTATCCTGATTTCTGGATGACTGCAAGATAAATAAATTACTTAATAATGTTTCAAAACATATTTATGTAGAATTATTAGGTAAAAGCTTATGAGAAGCTTGTTTCTGGGAAGAACATCATTGTTGTGGCATCCCTCAGATGTTTATTCTACCAAAAGAGCCTTGGAAACAAGCTGGGAATTTTAGCATCTAATTTGCTATTAAAATAACAATATTTGCTGAAAGGCTACATTTGAATTTTAGATTTAAAAAATTACTTTAGAGGCCAGTTCACAATCTATATCTATGTCTATCTGTCTATGTATATATTTCAAATGAAAAAGTATTCTCTTTAAAAAATAAATATGAAAGTGATGTTACTAAAACCACTGGTACTCATCTAAGATTTAAAATGCATGTTTCCCTTTTAGATGAACTGTGATACAAATCCCTTGGAAGCTGGGCTGGAATCTTTTGTAAAACTAAATAAGGTATGTTTACATTCCAAAGTGTACTTGAAATAAATCTTAAAATTATGCTGTTTCAGACAGAGCCATGCTTTTAAATTTAACCAAGTGTGACTTTAGGGCAAATGAGTTGAACATAAACAGTAAGCATTGCTTAAGTGCTTCATGTTGAGCTTTGTCAAAATTTGATATCAGTTCAAATGATTCTAATGTGCCTGTCGATGCAAGAATCTATCAACGTTGAAGACCAAATCTAAATTCTAAGATAAAAATCAGTAAGGATAAGATGTCAGCAGGCAGTCTTGTAAATCTGGCAACTCATGAAGTCACAATTAGCTGATGAGACACACTGCATTAATTGACTCTTCCTGGGTGCTCAACAGCATGAAGCAGCCTCACCCAGCAGATCTGTCCATCTGCTTATTGAGCATCTTGGTATGCAACATCTGCATACAAGCAACTGACACATTTCAAATATGTCCAGCATAAAAGTTATTACTGAGAAGCCAATACAGGCCCAGAGAGTCATAACTGGTATTGACATTCTAAAGGGAACGAACCTCTGCATCAGTGGTTCTCAAACAGATAGCATCAGTATCATCTGGGCACTTGCTAGAAGTGCAAGTCCTTTGTTCTCTACCAAATGAGGAACTGACTCAAACCTCAAACCTACTAAATGAGAATGCCTAGGGGTCAGGCCAAGTGCTCTGTGTTTTAACAAGCTTCAGGGGATTCTGATGCACCTAAAGTTTGAGATGCACCAGTGTGTACAATCATTGTGGAAAAGCGTATTATGAGACCAGTTTATTACAGTCTAGCTCACCTATTGCAAATCCTACAAATATAAACCAGGTTATACCATTATGGACTGAGTATGTCCCTCCAAAATCCATGTGCTGAAGTCCTAACCCCCACATGGTGCTATTTGGAGGTGGGGCCTTTGGGAGGTCATTAGGGTTAGGTGACATCATGCTTGGGGTCCCCACATTGGGGTCAGTGTTCTTATGAGAAGAAGGAGAGAGATCAGAGCTTGCTGTCTACCATGTGAGGATGTAGTAAGTCCGTGGCTGTCTGCCAGCCAGGAAGACGAACCTCACAGGGACCAAACTGGCCCTGGATCTTGGACTCACCAGTCTCCAGAACAGTGAGAAGTTCATTCCAGTTGTTTAAGCCACTCCATCTGTGCTATTTTGCTATAGCAGCCTGAGCTGATTCAGATACTTATTAAGCAGTGTCTTAGTTACTATGCGAGAACTTAGTGGAGGTACAGTTAGTGGTAATATTGAAGGATAAGGACAGCAGCTGTTTTGTTTAGGATATTCGTTAGAATTCCAAAATTCCTGTCCTGTGCTGCCTTAGGTGTTAATCAGCTGAAGGAAAAGCTGTTTTCATATTCCATGGAAATATGTGAACACATGAATATGAATCAGGCTAAGGAAACTTGTTTAATGCCCCGAATCAGTTCCAAATGCTAAGCTAAGATATTAACATAAACATGTATATTTATGGCATTAGATTTTAGGAAAAAAGAACCTCTTAAAGGGTTTTAAAGGGAATATCTTTCTGTACATTTTCCCCATGATTTTTGTTTTTATGATGCACCATCTGCCTCCAGACCAGAGAAAGCAGGTGCTTGGAGTTCGGGCAGACCCTGGCAGCAGATTGCTCCTTCTGCTAACATAAGTCTTGGTTTAGTCGTGTAAAACTCAGGATCAAAATGGCCTGGCTCCTGAAAGCACTAAGCTTCTGTTGTTGGTCACCAGTAGGTAAATAGATAACTGACTTCTTTGCTTCAGTGTTTGGGTATTATTGTTTGGGAATAAGGCACAGTCTCTTCATGTTGTAAATGGATTTTTAAAACTCCTTTTATGATTTATAAGCAGGTGTGGTATGACTTCCATGTTTATTAGTTCCTTTAAATTAGTTTAGTAACCAAATCTCAGCTTAGAACTAAGTTAGTTGTTTCATAGATAGTGACTTTGATTTATGTTATTTTTATGATTTCTGAATTGTTTGTTCTCATTCGGGTGTCATAAACTTAATTTCTAATGCTTTCACTGGGTGAAGGTCCATGCAGCACAAGGACCGGGACCTAATCAAGCTGGTGTTTTTCAGTTGCATAATCAGGTGGTTAGTGGGCTTCAGCCTAACCATAGCAATGCTTGCTCATTTCCAAGGCAGGTGAATAGATTGCCTCAGCTTTGTTTCGAGTTTGTTTGGTGGTTTCACAACAATTTTATCTTGGTTCCGTAGCAGTCTCTAGTGCAAAACAGGTTCCTGAAAAACTTACTTATATTACAAACTGAACTGTGTCACTTGATAAGTTGACTTCTGTGCCAGGCTGTTAGCCAGCCTGATTTCATACCTTTTAAAGAATAATATAATGCAAGTCCACATGGCTTTGGGAAACTGATGTTACATGAAAACCAAAGCAGCAAATAGAGGAGAACACTTGTATTTAAAACAAAACCAACCCCCAGATCCTGGCATTCGCCAATGATTACAAATCGTTTCTTTCTTTTTTTTACCCTTCAAAGCAAATATGTAGACTTCCCTGCTTGGCCCTTCTGTGTCTGCACAATGACTGTATTGTGAAGACAAATACAGAGATGCAGGCTGTGTCAGAGCTAGGAGGACACCTACACCTCTTTATCTGAGGATGAGGAAACTGAAGCACAGAGAAGTGACCCAGGTGCTGTGCTGTGTGTTGCCCAGGTTGAACTCTGACCTTGCTGCAGTGAGTGCTTTCTCACTCCCCACTTTCTCAGCCAGGGCCTTTCTTGTAACAGGCTTTGTTGTTGTTATTCTATTGGTAAGTTGTGTCCAACTCTTTGCTACCCCATGGACTGTAGCATGCCAGGCTCCATGGGCTCCTCCAGGCAAGAGTACTGCAGTGGGCTGCCATTTCCTTCTCCAGGGGATCTTTCTAGACCAGGGATTGAACCCAAGTCTCTTGTGTTGGCAGGCAGATTCTTTACTGCTGAGCCACCAGGGAAAGCTCTATAAAGAGTTTATCAGCCTTGAAAAACTGCCCCCAAATTTTCTGGCAACATGTATCACAGAATTCGCATTGCTACATTTTATCAGTGAGTACCTCCCACAGTCATGTTTTGGTTATAACGAATTTTATATCTTGTGGTAGGATAGAATAGCTGCTTTGGCCATTTTAAGAAGGAAGATGGGTGAGTGAGCAGATGAGCCAGCCTTGTTAGGGTGAATTGTGTTCTTATCAAAACTGGTACAAAAGTAAGGAAGAGAAAATTGGAGCACTGAAGAAATCTTAGATCATAAAGATGGCATTTGTCTTCCTTAACTCTTAAAGCTCTCTGAGTCGGTCTCCCAGTGGTGTTGGCTTATGTGAAGCAAATACACTTGTGTGTACACATTCATCCATCCAGTCAATATTTATTAAGTACTGTGTATACACATTCATCCATCTAGTCAACATTTATTAAATAGTGTTTACTGAATACTTTGCTAGACCACAGGTCTAAAAATTAAAGAGATGGCTCCTGATGGCTCTTAGATCTCATAAAGCTTGAAATGAGTGGAACTTTAAGAACTAAAGTTGTAGGATGTATTCTTAACCTTGATTCTTAAAATAATTCTCTGCATGAGGTGGGTTGTGTAATAGCACGTATTAGAACCATCTTGTGAAGAGATGGGAAGTGCTATGAGACATGTAAGAACTACTGAATGTTTCCTGTGAAGTCTAAAACCCCTTGGCCTGAAGCAAGTTATATCATTGTGCTTAATAGTATTATAATTTGTTCCCAAGGAAGTTACTTTCTGGGGGAAAAATGTTGGCTTTTCGTTGTTGTTGGAAATGAAAGAAGTGCATTAATTAAAAGCAAAAGGAAAATCAGCTGCCTTTGGTCAGAGTCATAAGTGTTCTTGGAATTTTCCTCTTGGAATTACTGAATCTATAAAACCCCAGCCAAGGGCCACAGAGGATCGAATACTAAGGGCGAAGTATTAAGATCAAAAGATTTTTTTCCCCTTATGAAATGCTCCCTGCCCTTTCTCTCTCTCCCTCTCTTTTCCTGTCTTGAGTTTCTCACCAGTAGAAATAGAATAAAATGTGATATATAATTCAAGAGGGAGGAGATATATGCACGTGCTATGCTGTGCTGAGTTGCTCAGTTGTGTCCGACTCTGCAACTCCATGACTATAGCCTGCCAGGCTCTTGTCCGTGGGGATTCTCCAGGCAAGAATACTGGAGTGGGTTGCCATGCCCTCCTCCAGGATATATGTATACCTACAACTAATTCACATTCTTGTACAGAAGAAACACAACATTGTAAAGCAATTATCCTCCAATTAAAAATGTAATATTTATTAAAAACAAATTGGAAGACAATATTACTTTTAGAAATTACAGGGTCTCTCTAAGGAAAAAGGATTTAAAGCATAACCATTCAGTAAGCAAAGCCTAACCTAGATAGCATATTAAAAAGCAGAGACGTTACTTTGCCAACAAAGGTCTGTCTAGTCAAGGCTATGGTTTTCCAGTGGTCATGTATGGATGTGAGAGTTAGACTGTGAAGAAAGCTGAGCGCCAAAGAATTGATGCTTTTGAGCTGTGGTGTTGGAGAAGACTCTTGAGAGTCCCTTGGACTGCAAGGAGATCCAACTAGTCCATCCTAAAGGAGATCAGTCCTGGGTGTTCACTAGGACTGATGCTGAAGCTGAAACTCCAATACTTTGGCCACTTCATGCGAAGAGTTGACTTATTAGAAAAGACTCTGATGCTGGGAGGGATGGGGGCAGGAGGAAAATGGGACAACAGAGGATGAGATGGCTGGATGGCATCACCAACTCGATGCACATGAGTTTGGGTGAACTCCAGGAGTTGGTGATGGACAGGAAGGCCTGGTGTGCTGTGATTCATGGGGTTGCAAGGAGTCAGACACGACTGAGTGACTGAACTGAACTGAACTGAACTGAACCATTCAGTAAGCAAAGCCTAACCATTCGGTAAGCAAACCCTAACTTTTCACTTTCATGCATTGGAGAAGGAAATGGAAACCCACTCCAGTGTTCTTGCCTGGAGAATCCCAGGGATGGGGGAGCCTGGTGGGCTGCCGTCTATGGGGTCCCACAGAGTTGGACACAACTGGAGCAACTTAGCAGCAGCAGCAGCAGCAGCAGCAGCAGCAACCATTCGTTTAGCAAAGCCTAACCATTCGTGAGCAAAGTGGAACAAAAAGACGGTAAAGAGGCAAAACCCTCACCACCAGGCCTACTACATCCAAGTATTCAATAAATATTAGCATTATTAAAACATCAAATTGGAAATTAATCATTGTTCACGGACAACAAGTTAGAAAAGAATTTCTATTATGTTATAGTGGTGAAGGTACCCAGCTCTGGGGAAATTTTAGGTAAATGATAATAGGATTTGAAGAAGCAGAATATTTTCAGCAACTCTCAGTCTTGGCTGCACATCAGAATCATCTGAAATATCATTCCTTTATATCTTGCAACCTTTTATAAAAAACCTCAACACTCAGGCTGCATCCCAGATCAATTAAAATAGAAGGCACAGACTTAGGCAGCAGTATTTTAAAATTTTTTTTAATTCCCCAGGTGACTTCAAGAAAGATTGAGAATGACTGTTTTTAGGTAAGTGACTTTCAACTGTCTAAACATTACTATCTTGGAAAACTTAAAGAAAAGTTACTGGATGCCTTACCCCCAGGGGTTCTCAAAGTGTGGTTCACAGACCAGCAGCATCAGTGTGACCTCAGGATTTATTTGAAATTCAAGTTATTGGGCACCATTCCAACCCCACAAATCAAACTCAGTAATAGTGTCTTTCCATGTAATTTTGATGAACACGAAGTCTGAGACCTGCCCAAACCAACTGGATCAACCCTAGGGCTAGGATCTGGTTTCTTATTTTTCTTATGCAATGAAGATTACACCAAAGCCTTTGACTGTGTGGATCACAACAAACTGTGGGAAATTCTTCAAGAAACGGGAATTCCAGATCACTTTAACCTGGCTCCTGAGAAATCTGTATGCAGTTCAAGAAGCAACAGTTAGTATGGGACATGGAACAACAGACTGGTTCCAAATTGGGAAAAGAGTATGTCAAGGCTGTTATTTCTCACTCTGCTTGTTTAACTTATATGCAGAGTACATCATGAGAAATGCCAGGCTGGATGAAGCACAAGCCGGAATCAAGATTGCTGGGAGAAACATCAAAACCTCAGATATGCAGATGACACCACACTTATGGCAGAAAGTGAAGAACTAAAGAGCCTCTTGATGAAAGTGAAAGAGGAGAGTGAAAAAGTTGGCTTAAAACTCAACATTCAGAAAACTAAGATCATTGCATCTTGTCCCATTACTTCATGGCAAATAGATGGGGAAACAATGAAAACAGTGACAGACTTTATTTTCTTGGGCTCCAAAATCACTGCAGATGGTGACTGTAGCCATAAAATTAAAAGGCACTTGCTCCTTGAAAGAAAAGTTATGACCAACCTAGACAGCATATTCAAAAGCAGAGATATTATTTTGCTAACAGAGTCCATCTAGTCAAGGCAATAGGTTTTCCAGTAGTCATGTATGGATGTGAGAGTTGGACCATAATGAAAGCTGAGCACCAAAGAGTCGATGCTTTTGAACTGTGGTGTTGGAGAAGATTCTTGAAAGTCCTTTGGACTGCAAGGAGATCCAACCAGTCTATCCTGAAGGAAATCGTTGAAAGGACTAATGCTGAAGCTGAAACTCCAATACTTTGGCCACCTGATGTGAAGAACTGACTCACTGGAAAAGACCCTGAGAAAGATTGAAGGCAGGAGGAGAAGGGGACGACAGAGGATGAGATGGTTGGATGGCGTCACCGACTCAATGGATGTGAGTTTGAGTAAGCTCTGGGAGTTGGTGATGGACAGAGAAGCCTAGTGTGCTGCAGTCCATGGGGTCGCAAAGAGCTGAACATGACTGAGCGACTGAACTGAACTAAGATGGAGAACTACTGTTTTAGTTCTTTTAACTTCATACCAGCTATGGTCCAGTGAATAAACAGAAAGGTGGAAAAACAGCCTGGTCAAATGACTGGCTACCAGTTAATATGTTGCTTAGTTGTGTCCAACTTTTTTGTGACCCCATGGACTGCCTGCTAGGTTCCTCTGTCCTTGGGATTTCCCAGGCAAGTACTGGAGTGGGTTACCATTTCTTTCTCCAGGGGACCTTTCCAACCCAGGGATCAAACCTGCGTCCCTGCATAGCAGAGGGATTCTTTCCCACTGAGCCACCAGGAAGCCCACCAGTTAATAAATTCTGTCCCAAATCTTGTTTTTAATGGAATTTTTTAAAATGTCACCAAATTCTAGCTCTGTGAACTTGGGGAAGCTATTTAACTTCATTTTCCAAGTGAGAGTGCTAGTCTGTAAAGTAAAGGCTCCCTTTCATGTCTAAGATTCTGTGCAGTACCACCTTGCAGAGTGCTTGGATTCTCTATGTTATCATAGCAGTTTTGGAGACTGCTGTTATCTATATAAGCTGCATGATTATATTATTCTAATTAAGCCATCCTTAGTTTCTTACCCATTTCTGTTGCTGAAAGACAAAGGAGGGAAAAAGAGAAGAAAGAAAAAAGGAAGTGAAATAAAGTTTGAGATCTAGTTTATCATCCTTGAAATATGTGTCAGAGTATATTAAACTAACACCCATCGAATCATTCAGTTCAGTTCAGTCACTCAGTTGTGTCTGACTCCTTGCGACCCCATGAATCACAGCATGCCAGGCCTCCCTGTCCATCACCAACACCCAGAGTTCACTCAAACTCACATCCATCAAGTTGGTAATGCCATCCAGCCATCTCATCCTCTGTCGTCCCTTTCTCCTCTTGCCCCCAATCCCTCCCAGCATCAGAGTCTTTTCCAATCAGTCAACTCTTCGCATGAGGTGGCCAAAGTACTGGAGTTTCAGCTTCAGCATCAGTCCTTTTAGTGAACACCCAGGACTGATCTCCTTTAGGATGGACTAGTTGGATCTCCTTGCAGTCCAAGGGACTCTCAAGGGTCTTCTCCAACACCACAGTTCAAAAGCATCAATTCTTCGGTGCTCAGCTTTCTTCACAGTCCAACTCTCACATCCATACATGACCACTGGAGAGACCATAGCCTTATCCTCATGTATATCCAATTTCTGTTATAAAACTCTATTTTCATCCTAAAATCTTCAGTATGCTATTTACCTAATTACTTTCTAGTTTGGAAATGTATGGGAACCCTTGGCTGGAATGAATTGAAGTAATTCTTTAGATTGCTTTTATTTTAATTGTTTTAACAGCTTCCTGCATGCATGCGAAGGTGCTTCAGTCATGTCACACTGTGACTCAATGGACTGTAGCCCACCAGGCTCCTCTGTCTGTGGGATTCTCCAGGCAAGACTCCTGGAGTGGGTTGACATATTTAAAATGTACCACTGGATAAGTCTGGATGCATGTCTGTACTCATGAAAGCATCACCACTTCAAAGATGGTGAATGCACCCTTCATCTCCAAAGAGTGTTCCTACCCCTTGGTAATCCATACCTCCCAGCCTTCCCTACACTCTACATGGCCCCAAGGAGCTTTTCATCACTGCAGACTATTTTGCATTTTGCAGAGTTTTATATAAATGGAATCATACAATATATACTCTTTTGGGTATATGAAGATATAATACACAGCCTGGGAAAAAATATTGGCAAAGTATGTACCTGACAAGGACTTGTATCTAGAATGTATGAAGAACTTTCATAATCTTTTGAGCCTAGATTCAGCATAATTGTAGAAGATTAGCTATTACCAAAAAACTGACTGTAAACATCCTTGTAGAAGTATTTGTATGGACTGCGGCTTTCTTTTCTCTCAAGTTAATACCTAGAGGTAGAATGACTGGATAATATGAAAGGGATATGTCAACTTTATAAGAAACTGTTTTACAAAGTGATGTACCATTTTTTATATTTTATGTTCCCACCAGCAGTATATGAGAGTTCCAGTTTCTGCATATCCTCATCAAACACTTGCTGTGATCAGCCTGTTTAACTTCAGTTATTCTAAGAGATGTGTTCAGTTCAGTTCAGTTCAGTAGCTCAGTCGTGTCCAACTCTTTGCGACCCCATGAATCGCAGCATGCCAGGCCTCCCTGTCCATCACCAACTCCCGGAGTTGAGTTCACTCAGACTCGCGTCCATCGAGTCAGTGATGCCATCCAGCCATCTCATCCTCGGTCGTCCCCTTCTCCTCCTGCCCCCAATCCCTCCCAGCATCAAGTCTTTTCCAGTGAGTCAACTCTTCGCATGAGGTGTGTAGTGGTATCTTTTCATGGTTTTAATTTGTTTCATTAATGACTTGATGCTTAACATCTTTTTTATGCCATTCCTGTCTCTCTTTTCATCAAGCATCTGGTCAATTTTTTACTCATTTTAAACCGTGTTCATTTTTTCCCTTATTTTTGAGTGTTGAAAGTTCTTCATACATTCTAGGTACAAGTCCTTGTCAGATACATACTTTGCCAATGTTTTTTCCCAGGCTGTGTATTATATCTTCATTTCTCCAATAGTGACTTTCAAAAAGAAGTTTTTAATTTTTGAATTTTTAAACTCTTTATCAATTTGTTCCTTTATGGATCATGTTTTCATGTTGTATCTGAGAAATTTTTGCCTAACCCAAAGTCACAAAGATTTTCTGCTATTTTTTTCTACAGATTCTATCATCTTTTTACATTTAGATCTGTGATTCAATTTTAGTTAATTTTTCTATCTGATAAAAAGTATGGATGGGAGTTTATATTTTAGCATATAGATATCCAATTGTTTACAGCATCATCTGTTGAAACAGACTATATATTCAAACTACTTCGCCTTTGTACCTTTGTCCAAAAAAATTGTTCATATAGGTTTAGGTCTGTTTTTGAACTCTATTGTGTTTTATTGATCTATTTATCTTTCTTGACAAGGATACCATACTGTCTTCATTATTGTAGCTTAAATTAGGTTGTGGTAGCCCTGAAATTTTGTTGTTATTTTACGGTGTTGTTTTAGCTATTCTATGTCTCTTGGATTTCCATGAATCAGAAAGCCTGGTGGGATTTTGATTGGAGTTGCATCCTGTTTATACGTCAGTTCAAGTCTTCTATCTCATGATGAGGTATATCTCTCCATTTACTTAGGTGATCTTTAATTCCAATTATGTTTTGAAGTTTAGGGGTCTCACATATCTTTTTACAGATCTATCCTTAAGTATTTTGTATTTTGATAGTGGGCTTCCCTGGTGGCTCAAGTGGTCAAGAATCACCTGCAACGAAGGAACCTCAGGCTCAATTCCTGGATCAGAAAGATCCCCTGAAGAAGGAAATGGCTACCCACCCCAGTATTCTTGCCTGGAGAATTCCATGGACAGAGGAGACTGGTGGGTTATAGCTCATAGGGTTGCAAAGAGTTGATCATGACTGAGCGACTTGTACATTTTTAACTTCAATTTTCACTTGTTTATTGCTAGTATGTAGAAAACAATGGGTTTGTATATTGATCTCACATTCTGCAACGTTGTTAAACCCACTCAGTAGTTCTAGTACTTTTAAAGAAAATTTTCATTGGATTTTCTACAATTGGGTGTGTGAAAATAAAACTTTTCTTTGTCTTTTTTTTCTAATCGGGATGCCTTTCATTTATTTGTCTTACCTTATGGTACCAGCTAGAACCTCTACTGGTTGAAACTGCAACAAATAGAAGTGGTAAGAGCAGTCATGCTTATCTTGTTTCCCAATTTTAGATGCAAAACATTTGTCATCATCATCAGTCTTTCATCATTAAGTATGCTGTTTGCTGTTTGTTTTTCATAGAGAAAGCTGTAGGATTTTCACAGATGCTCTTTACCAGGTTGAGGAGACTCCTTTCTGTTTTTCATGCTAGAAGTTTTGTGTTTTGTTTTGTTTTAAAATTAGGAATATTAGATTTTGACAAGTGCTTTTTTCTGGATCCATTGAGATAATCATATGGCTTTTCTTTTTTACTTTGTTATATGATGAATTGCATTTATCCTTAAATGTTAACCCAATTTTAATTTTGGCATAAAATCCATGTAATGATGATGTATTATGTATTTCTATGTTATTGGGTTTTATTTGATAATTTTTAAAAGAATTTTTGTAGCTACATCCTCTTTATAGGATATGTTATAGCTTGCAACTATTTTGTTCATATTTCTTGATCTTTTGATATAACCTTCTTGAGTACAGGTTCTGGTAATACAAAATATGTTTCTACCATTCTATCCCCAACACCTATCATGGCTGGCATGTAGCAGATGAAGATATGCCATAGAAGTATTGGGACCTCATCATGCAGAGTCTCATCTGCCAGGCTAGGGAGTTTGGAGTGTATCCTGGAGACACTGAGAAGACTTCAAAGGGTTTTGTGCAAGGAATGACATTTTAGTGATGGAAAACATATTAAGAGGGATTTACCCTAATAAGTGGGAGATCATTTTACCAAATTGAAGCAATCCAACAGAGAGATGTTGAGGGCTTCAATTAAGGCAGTGGCCATAGGATGGAGAAGAAAGAGGTATGAATGATAATAAGAAGGTCAGATGGAGACCACAGGAAGGACTGTTTGTGAAGGGAGTGGAAAATAGGATCTAGGATATTGTTAGTGAACTACGAAACACAGGTGGGGTGTGAATGAGAGGTTGGAAAGACTTGTGAGATGCGGGGGGACTATGGGACAGCCAAGTGTAGAGTCTCAGTGGCAGCTGAGCACATGAGTTTGGAGACTGCTCTGAAAGTATGAATTTGGATCATTCATATATAGGTGGCAATTAAAGCCAGGGGAGTTCTGAGATCCCTTCTATAGCACCCTGTACTTACCTCTACTATGAAATGTTCACACCCAATAATACTGGCTGCCTCCTCAGCAAGACTCTGAGCTCCTTGAGGACAGAGGCCAAGAATCCTCAGGGCCAGTGCTGTGTGCTGTACTTTATACAGTCTTAGTAAGTATTTGATGGGTTTGAACCACGGCTCTGCCATCAACTTGTTCTAAAATAAACAAGTTGCCTAATCTAAAAGTGCTTCAGTTTTATCATCTCTAAAATGAAGAAAACATCCACTTTTTAAATTTGTTATAAATATTAGATGAGCCAAAGAACATTTGATACCTCAATAAATGTTAGGCCTCCTCCAATCTTGTTGAATGGAATCTAATCAAGTCTTTTATGGAAAACCAACTATAGATAAAACCCTTTCAGTTTTTGAAGACCCTAGCTTTATTTCTTTGTATTTTCTTTAAAAATTATTTACTTTGCATTTAGGCTTGAGTGCTCTACTTAAAACACCAATAGGCAATTGTTCTTCACTATAGTCTAGAGAGATGAAAGCTATTATGAAACCTCGATATTCTAATTGTTGCTAATGCAGTTAAGCATGAAAGTACCTCTGAATCACTTTGTTGTACACCTAAAACTAACACACCATTGTTAATCAACTATGCTCCAATTTAAAAAAAGTACATCTGACAAAGCCACAAGCTCATTTCCCTGTTTTCCTGTGAATCAAAAGACTCAAAGACTGAAAAGTACAACTTTCTTTGATATTGAATATATTAAAAGTCATTAAACACACACAATGAATGCTATTTTCGTTTTGAGGCATCTAGTTTGGATCAGATGCTAATTAACCTAATTATTGGCCTGGCTCATGAATCATATTTTAATTATTTTCTCCAGGTTTTGCTGTATCCACACCTTTCTTCTGGTTAATAGATTCCCTTTTCTAGTTGTATTAGACTTTTTTGAGAAGGAATGCTTAATTGCTTAGTGGTTTGGGTTAGAAAAATGCTAGATGAATTTTTGTTTCAAATATGCCAAGAGTAGAGAATAAAAACTATATGAATATGAGAATATTCATTTCTAGCCAATAACAACAGGCTGGAATTGCTACACTCATAGTTTAATATTTTGCTAATAAAGAGGGAAATTGTAGTTATTACAAACTTACATGGACTATTATAAACTTCTGCAAAGAGGAAAGGAATCAAGAATGGGAAGCCTGGTTCTGAGGTTTGGTGTTAACTCACTTTGTCACTTTGGGCAATAATCTTAACTTTGGGTCTCAATTTTCTTATATAAAACATGACCTTGGACTAAGTTTTCTGCCTGCTTAAATCCTGTATGATCCTAATTGTGTGATGATGAAATGAATGATGGTATAATTTGTTTTGATGGGGTGGTGGGCTGGTCAGATCCATTCCCTCAGTGGAACAAATCCAGTATGTGACTTTATCAATTTAACTGTAAGACAAACATAGATGCATATGGTATTTGACAAATGACCAGAGAAAGTTAGTTCATTATAAGGACCTAGGTTAGTCATAATTACTAACCTCTTCCAACAACACAAGAGAAGACTCTACACATGGACATCTCCAGATGGTCAACACTGAAATCAGATTGATTGTATTCTTTGCAGCCAAAGATGGAGAAGCTTTATACAGTCAGCAAAAACAAGACTGGGAGTTGACTGTGGCTCAGATCATGAACACCTTATTGTAAAATTCAGACTTAAATTGAAGAAAGTAGGGAAAACCATAAACCATTCAGGTATGACCTAAATCAAATCCCTTATGATTATACAGTGGAAGTGAAAAATAGATTTAAGGGACTAGATCTGATAGAGTACCTGATGAACTATGGATGGAGGTTCGTGACATTGTACAGGAGACAGGGATCAAGACCACCCCAAGAAAAAAGAAATGCAAAAAAGCAAAACAGCTGTCTGAGAGGCCTTACAAATAGCTATGAAAAGAAGGGAAAAAGCAAAGGAGAAAAGGAAAGATATACCTATTTGAATGCAGAGTTCCAAAGAATAGCCAGGAGAGAGAAAGCCTTCCTCAGTGATCAATGCAAAGAAATAGAGAAAAACAACAGAATGGGAAAGACTAGAGATCTCTTCAAGAAAATTAGAGATACCAAGGGAATATTTCATGCAAAGATGGGCTCAATAAAGGGCAGAAATGGTAGGAACCTAACAGAAGCAGAAGATATTAAGAAGAGGTGGCAAGAATACACAGAAGAACTGTACAAAAAAGATCTTCATGACTGAGATAAACACGATGGTGTGATCACTCACCTAGAGCCAGATACCCTGGAATGTGAAGTCAAGTGGGCCTTAGGAAGCATCACTATGAACAAAGATTGTAGAGGTGATGGAATTCCAGTTGAGCTATTTCAAATCCTGAGAGATGATGCTGTGAAAGCACTGCACTCAAAATACCAGCAAATTTGGAAAATTCAGCAGTGGCCACAGGACTGAAAAAGGTCAGTTTCATTCCAATCCCTAGGAAAGGCAATGCCAAAGACTGCTCAAACTACCGCACAATTGGATCATTTCACACGCTAGTAGAGCAATGCTCAAAATTCTCCAAGCCAGGCTTCAACAGGACATGAAGCATGAACTTCCAGATGTTCAAGCTGGTTTTAGAAAAGGCAGAAGAACCAGAGATCAAATTGCCACATCCACTGAACCATTGAAAAAGCAAGAGAATTCCAGAAAAACATCATCTACTTCTGCTTTATTGACTACACCAAAGCCGTTGACTGTGTGGATCACAACAAACTGGAAAATTCTTAGAGAGATAAGAATACCAGACCACCTGACCTGCCTCTTGAGAAATCTGTATGCAGATCAGGAAGCAACAGTTAGACCTGGACATGGAACAACAGACTGGTTCCAAATAGGAAAAGGAGTACGTCAAGGCTGTATATTGTCACCCTGCTTATTTAACTTCTATGCAGAGTACATCATGAGAAATGCTGGGCTGAGTGAAGCACAAGCAAGAATCAAGATTGCAGGGAGAAATACCAATAACCTCAGATATGCAGATGACACCACCCTTATGGCAAAAAGTGAAGAACTAAAGAGTCTCTTGATGAAAGTGAAAGAGGAGAGTGAAAAAGTTGGCTTAAAGCTCAACATTCAGAAAACTAGATCATGGCATCTGGCCCCATTACTTCATGGGAAATAGATGGGGAAACAGTGGGATACTTTATTTTGGGGGGGCTCCAAAATCACTGCAGACAGTGACTGCAGCCATGAAATTAAAACATGCTTGCTCCTTGGAAGAAAAATTATGACCAACTTAGCATGTTAAAATGGAGAAGGCAATGGCACTCCACTCCAGTAATCTTGCCTGGAGAACCCCATGGAGAGAGGAGCCTGGTAGGCTGCAGTCCATGGGGGTCACTAAGAGTCGGACATGAATGAGCGACTTCACTTTGAGTTTTCACTTTCATGCATTGGAGAAGGAAATGGCAACCCACTCCAGTGTTCTTTCCTGGAGAATCCCAGGGACAGAGGAGCCTGTCGGGCTGCTGTCTGTGGGGTTGCACAGAGTCAGACATGACTGCATGACTTAGCAGCAGCAGCAGCATGTTAAAAAACTGAGACATTACTTTGTCAACAAAGGTCCGTCTAGTCAAGGCTATGGTTTCTCCAGTAGTCATGTATGGATGTGAGAGTTGGACTATAAGGAAAGCTGAGCACTGAAGAATTGATGCTTTTGAACTGTGGTGTTGGAGAAGACTCTTGAGAGTCCCTTGGACTGCAAGGAGATCAAACCAGTCCATCCTGAAGGAAATTAGTCCTGAATATTCATTAGAAGGACTGATGCTGAAGCTGAAACTCCAATACTTTGGCCACTTTATTTGAAGAGCTGACTCATTGGAAAAGACCCTGATGCTTGGAAAGATTGAGGGCAGGAGGAGAAGACGACAACCGAGGATGAGATGGTTGGATGGCATCACCCCATGGACATGAGTTTGAGTTAACTCTGGGAGTTGGTGATGGACAGGGAAGCCTGGTGTGCTGCAGTCCATGGGGTCACAAAGAGCTGGACATGACTGAGCAACTGAACTGAACTGAACTAGTTTAGTCATGGCCACGTGCTTTCCAAAGGGAGTCCCGTGAGAACTGTTTTTAATGCATGATTCCTGGCCTCATTTTAAATGGGAATTTTTCAGGAATGTGTTAAGGGGCAGTGGTGGAAGTCTGTTACCCTCGTTTTCATCTCTGCTCTGTGACTGGTGGTAGACGTGCTGAGCGGGCTTTCTGCCACTCTCCCTATGTCTCTAACGCTGGTATGTGACCCCCACCGGTGCTATACCTGGTTTCCAAAGGGACTTTCTTGAAACCCAGTGTATTACACTGACTCTCTGATGCTTTTGGAAACTTTTAAAAGGATCTGGGCCAAAACTTCAATCACAGCAATGACTGCTTTGAATTTTCTGATGGGTTTTGATTCCAAATATATGAAACAGAAAAGGTCCAAAAGAAGACTTCTAACGTTTCTTTCCCAGTCTGTAGGAGCCCACCACCCTGACTTCATCTCAGAACCTTCCTTTCACTGTTCTTTTCAAGTTCACTTTAGCTCATGTGTGAAAACCCTCCACTCTTCTGAGAATCCCAACCCTAAATATACTGGTTTAATTGATTTCATTTCCATGTGCTTTTTGGTAATATGTGTGTTTTTAATAAAGCTAAAAAGACATGATTAATTACATTTCTCTTAAAATCCACTTAATGTTTTCATCTGTGTGGATGTTATACTTAGTATATATCACAGGTGACTGCATTAATGACTCTTATTGCTTTTTAAAAATTAATAGATTAACAATATAAGCCAAAACTATTTTAAGGTACAATTTCAGCGCCCCAGAAATGTTTCTCAAAGACTTCAGCAGCTATTAATATAGTTAATTTGGTAGTGACTCATTAAGAAATACAATTCTGTTCCCAGGTCATCCTGAAGATACCAATTTTAATCCCAGCACTTACCTTCAGACACATTTTCCTCTCTCATTTGTAATGAATAACTATATAATAAAGCCTATAATCTTGGGAGGAAAGGCAAGTAAAATGAGAAGGGACTGCTATCACCCCACTTTAAATCTTCTCAAGTCAGGGCCAAGATTAGCTTCAGTTCAGTTGCTCAGTTATGTCTAACTATTTGTGACCCCGTGGACTGCAGCACACCAGGCATCCCTGTCCATCACCAACTCCCGGAGTTAACTCAGACTCATGTCTGTTGAGTCAGTGATGCCATCCAACCAGCTCATCCTCTGTCATCCTCTTCTCCTCCTGCCTTCAATCTTTCCCAGCATCAGGATCTTTTCCAATGAGTCACTTCTTCGCATTAGGTGGCCAGATTATTGGAGTTTCAACTTCAACATCAGTCCTTACAATGAATATTCAGAACTGATTTCCTATAGGATTGACTGGTTTGATCTCCTTGCAGCTCAAGGGACTCTCAAGAGTCTTCTCCAGCACCACAGTTCAAAAGCATTAGTTCATTGGTGCTCAGCTTTCTTTATGGTCCAACTCTCAAATCCATATATGACCACTGGAAAAACCATAGCTTTGACTAGACAGACATTTGTTGGCAATGTAATGTCCTGCTTTTTAACATGCTGTCTAGATTGGTCATAGCTTTCCTTCCACGGTGCAAGCATCATTTAATTTCATGGCTACAGTCACCATCTGCAGTGATTTTGGAGCCCCCAAAATAAAGTCTGCCATTGTTTCCATTGTTTCCCCATCTATTTGCCATGAAGTGATGAGACTGGATGCCAATCTTAGTTTTCTGAATGTTGAGTTTTAAGCCAATTTTTTCCACTTTCCTCTTTCACTTTCATCAAGAGGCTCTTTAGTTCTTCTTCACTTTCTGCCATAAGGGTGGTGTCATCTGCATATCTGAGGTTATTGATATTTCTCCCAGCAATCTTGATTCCAGCTTGTGCTTCATCCAGTCTGGCATTTTAGATGATGTAGTCTGTATATAAGTTAAATAAGCAGGGTGACAATATGCATCCTTGACATACTCCTTTCCCAATTTGAAACCAGTTGTTTGTTCCCTGTCCAGTTCTAACAGTTGATTTTTGACCCACATACAGATTTCTCAGGAGGCAGGTAAGGTGGTCTGGTATTCCCATCTCTTTCAGAATTTTCCACAGTTTATTGTGATCCACACAGTCAAAGGCTTTGGTGTAGTCAATAAAGCAGAAATAGATGTTTTTCTGGAACTCTCTTGCTTTTTCTATGATCCAATGGATGTTGGCAATTTGATCTCTGGTCCTCTGGCTTTTCTAAAACCAGCTTGAATATCTGGAAGTTCATGGTTCACGTCCTGTTGAAGCCTGGCTTGGAGAATTTTGAGCATCACTTTACTAGTGGGTGAAATGAATGCAACTGTGCATTAGTTTGAGCATTCTTTGGCATTGCCTTTCTTTGGAATTGGAATGAAAACTGACCTTTTCCAGTCCTGTGGCCACTGCTGAGTTCTCCAAATTTGCTGGCATATTGAGTGCAGCACTTTCACAGCATCATCTTTCAGGATTTGAAACAGCTCCACTGGAATTCCTTCACCTCCACTAGCTTTGTTCGTAGTGATGCTTCTTAAGGCCCACTTGACTTCACATCCAGGATGTCTGGCTCTAGGTGAGTAATCACATCATCATGATTATCTGGGTCATGAAGATCTTTTTTGTACAGTTCTTCCGTGTATTCTTGTCACCTCTTCTTAGTATCTTCTGCTTCTGTTAGGTCCAGACCATTTCTGCCCTTTATTGAGCCCATCTTTGCATGAAATGTTCTCTTGGCATCTCTAATTTTCTTGAAGAGATCTCTAGTCTTTCTCATTCTATTGTTTTTCTCTATTTCTTTGCATTGATCACTGAGGAAGGCTTTCTTATCTCTCCTTGCTATGGCTTCCCTGGTGGCTCAGTTGCTAAAGAATCCACTTGCAATGCAGGAGACCCCAGTTTGATTCCTGGGTTGGTAAGATCCCCTGGAGAAAGGATAGGCCCCCTACTCCCGTATTCTTGTGCTTCCCTTGTGGCTCAGCTGGTAAAGAATCTGCCTGCAATGTGGGAGACCTGGGTTCAATCCCTGGGTTGGGAAGATGCCCTGGAGAAGGGAAAGGCTACCCAGTCCACTATTCTGGCCTGGAGAATCCCATAGTCCATGGAGTCGCAAAAAGTTGGACTTGACTGAGCGACTTTCACTTTCACATGTTAGCTTAGGAAGCAACAAGTGTCTCACAGGACAAGTGTTATCTCTTATCTGTGTTTTTTAAGTATGTGTTCCTTACATTTTTATTGTTTGAGTATTAGTTTTCATTCATCTGAGGACAATATTGCTGACAAGATCATTTCTTAATTCAGGAATATATAGGCATAGAGGTTAAATTTCATTAAATATTAACTTCTAGGACATTTTGAAATTCTTTCATATAGTATAAAAATATTACTGTGTAGCGAATGTCATTCAAAATAGGTTCAGGGTACCTAGAAATAATATTTTTAATTAATTGATTTATTTTGTATTGAAATATAATTCATTTACAATGCTGTGCTGGTTTCAGGTGTACAGCAAAATGATTCAGTTATATATTTTTTTTCAGATCTTTTCTCATATAGGTTATTACAAAATATTGAGTAGATTTCCTGTGCTATACAATAGGTCCTTGTTGGTTATCTATTTTATATAGTAATGTATATATGTTATTCCCAAATTCCTAATTTATCCCTCTGTCTTTCCCCTTTGGTAACCATACATTTGTTTTCTATGTCTGTGAGTCTGTTTCTATTTTGTAAATAAGTTCATTTGTATCATTTTTGTAGATTCAACATATATGTGATATCATATATTTATCTTTCTAAATACTTTTAAAAGAAACATTCTTTAGCTATGCAGGCCAATGATAGACTCTAGGCACAGTCATTTAAAAAATTCATATGGATAAAATCTAAAGCTGAGTCTCATGAAAGACCCTTAAGTTTTCTAGGCCTTCTCTTCATAAGCTGGGCATAAAATCATTGGTCTTATAGAAACCTTGCGGGGATTAAATGAGCTCATGATTGTAAAGCCCTAGGCATAGTGTCTGGCACATAGCAAATGCTTATCTGTTATGAATTTTTTACTTTAGTTTTTCTCTTTTAAAGGAAGTTTTCTGGAGTTCTCTGCTTTCCTGTTTCTTATGATTAATGGAAGCCTTACATTCCTGCTTGTGTTGTTTGGTGGCTAAGTCATATCCAACTCTTTGCGACCCCATGGACTGTAGCCTACCAGGCTCAGACTCTGTCCATGGGATTTCCTAGACAAGAATACTGGAGTGGGTTGCCACTTCCTTCTCCTGCTTAGACTTAGTTTAAATTGTGAATTTGGTGGAGTTGGGCTCCCCTTCCAGCACACCTTATTCCCCCACCCGCCAGCACCCCTTAAAGTATCTCTTCTTGGAAATTGTGGTCATGGCCAGCTTTTACCACAGCTCCGCTGAAGATGTGGCAGATACTGGCTTAAATAGCTCAGTGAAGGCAGCTCAAAGTAGATGAAGAGAATGGGGTTTGGACTCCTGAGATGTTGGTTCACTGTCTTTGTCTAGGTTAACTCAAACTTCTTTTACACCCCAAATCCACCTCTATGAATGTTGGGAAGATCGACTTATAAATGCAAGGGCTTTCGAGAAGGTTATTCAGACGACAGTTATCAGGAAGCCCCATCTTTCAAACCCTTTACAAAACTGTAGCTGACAGAAAGGTACCCCAGCCCCCCTCTCCTACCCCAGAAAGAGCTAATCATGCTCCTTCTTGAGCTCCCACTGTACACACCTCTATCATAGCATCTGTCTGTGGGCCTTAGACATGCATTAGACATTTTTTTTTGTTTTAAATTTTCAAAACACTGTGATTTTAACACTTATAGAATAAACAGAAGTAACATTGAATCACATTTCAAATTGGTATAACTTATTTGTACATGTCATATTTTACCATGTTTCCAGCAATCTCAAACTTCTTTTTTCTGCTGATATGTTAAAACACTAAGCAGATGAAATAATTTCAGCACTGAACATGTTGTAATGTGGAGGGGAAGAGGTCATATCTCCTGCGGGACCTCCCAGAGATTGCAAGACCCTGTGGTTTTAGCTCTGAATACCCTGTGGCTAGTATCTGATACACAGCAGGGGCATGACAACAGTTGAGTAAACAGTTGAAAGAAAATTCTTTAATAGGGACTCAGGAGAACCTCAAACCTTCAAGATCTAAGTGAATCTCAAAACAGCAAAGATTCAGATTGCATAACAGAAGGTGAGGACTCTATTCAGGGTTTCCCAGAGCTCCAAAATTACACTGAGTGCATAGCCACTCAGCATTGTGTGCTTTTCCACACAAGAAAGTGTGTGACCTCTTTTCATTGCAATCATTCACTTCCTATATAGACAGTAACTCTAAAAAGCACTCCTTGTCATCATATATCCATGATAGCAAGTCTTCTTTTTAAAAAGATAACAAAAATTAAAAAAATACCCTGTTGTAGAATTCTTTCTGTATTTAGACAAACATTCTAACTATAATGAACTTGGTTTGTTTTGATTTGTGTTATCCTGAATTTATCCTATGTAGAATTCAGATGAACCAAACTCTTCCTGTGTTTGTTGCTTTGTTTAACCCCAGTTGTCCCAACTTAAATAACATGGATTCTATCTTCTTTGAATTTTTATCTGGCTTAATAATAAAGCTTGTAGTTGGTCCTCACTATTTGGATTACAGTGGAGGGGAAAGAATTGGACTTCAGTTTTATAATTCTTTTAATCTTGGCCAGTGGAAGCTTTCTTTAGCTTCTTGTGTGGTCAGCAATGTAAAGTTGAAATATCCTTAGAAATCATACTGCATTGTGGGCTTGTCCTAAGAAGTTCTGAGTCAGTAAAGGAGTGAGTTGGGAGGCTCTCAGGCAGAGAGGCTGTGAGGACAGCCCCTGCTGCTTCACTGAGAGGTGAAGTGAAAGTGAAAATTGCTCTTTGCTATCCCAAGAACTATGCAATGCCTGGGATTCCCCAGACCAGAATCCTGGTAGCCTTTCCCTTCTCCAAGGGATCTTCCAAACCCAGGGATCGAACCCACATCTCCTGCACTGCAGGCGGATTCTTTACCAGCTGAGCCACAAAGGAAACTGAGAGGTGAAGGGCTTATTACACCCAATCCTAAATGACTGTGTGCATAAAGAGCTGCATAAATCCCAAATGTTGGTAGCGGAGGACCTGTTTGGTATGAAAGAGCATTTCCTTTCTTCTTTGACCAGTAAAGAAATAAAAATTATTGTTTCCTTCCTTTCCTTTCAGAGAGTAGTTAGTGTAGGAGAACTGTTTTGAGAATTTTGTCTTCCACATTATAAATCTAAGTCATGAGAGATGTGACTTGAATATCACACATTCTTTTCCTCCTTAAGATAAGAGATGGACACATATGTGTCGAAGCCTTACCCCAGCGCCTCACTGGGTCAGCCTTCTCCCTCTGCACGCTCAGTGCTCTCAGCCTCTGACTAGTTTCTCACATCTGTCCCGTGTCCTTGGCATTCTTGTTGCATACAGCTGTGTCTCCTTTACTAGCTAGGTGTCTCTGCTGAGGAGTCATGGCTCACCTGTTTGTATGGTTGGTTACTAATAAACATGAAACTCCTGAAATTTGCATGATTCCTGCTTTTCTTAATGCATAAGAGTGGACTCAAGTCATCCCTATAACATTGTCACTCTCACTTGCTTGCACTGCATTGGGAAGAGCCCTGAGTGTGCCTGGGGGACTGCACTAGGCATGAGACTGTCATCTGTCATGTGTCATGGGAAAGGAGGTGGGGGGAGGTTGAAAAGCAGAGCATTAGAGAATAAGCTCTTCAATAAGAATGTCTGTATCTGACTAATTTTGTAGCCCACCCAGGGCTCAGTGTGATGCCTCTCATAGTACGAGCTCAATGTTTCCTGCGTGAACTAACAATGCAACCCAGTGGGTTAATACATTCCAGGAACCCTTATTCTGAAGAAGGGGGGAAAGTAGGCATTTTGGAGTTGCTTTAGCATCATATTTCAAAAAAGTGTATTTCCTTCTTAGGAAAGGCTTATTTTGGATAGAAGTTGAGCCACACCTTGCGCACTGCCCACCAGTCCCACTGTCCAGAATCATCAGGTGCAAGGGAACCTTTCATAACCCACCATCACAATATCAGGCCTCATGTGTTTCTGCCTAGGTAGTACTGGTACAATTATCAGAAGTTATTACCCTTAAGTCTCACCTATTCTCAAGCAATACATGGCTGATGCTGTCATCCGAGGACTAAGAAATATTTGTCTAGACGTTTGATCCAATCTGTATTTTTATTTAATGTGTAATTGGCGAGAAAATAGCAAAGACAAATTTAAATGCTTGCATCTCTAACCTTGTCACAGTGTCTGAGCATTCATTCATCATCATTATCTTGGATTCCTGCAGCCAGCAGACTTCATAGGAAAGCAGGCACTGAAACAGATTAAAGCCAAGGGGCTGAAACGGAGACTGGTCTGCCTCACCTTGGCAACGGACGATGTTGATCCGGAGGGAAATGAAAGCATCTGGTATGATGGCAAGGTGAGTGCTAAAGCCCCATAGTGAGGGGCCACTGCAGTTCTTCTGCAGCAGAAACTCCTCGTCTGTGTTTCTGTTTACAGTTTTTTGCTAGGTATTTATCTATTGTTGAGATGACACTCTTTTGGATTCAGACTGACAGTCAAGAGGCAGAGATTACTTAACTGAAAGGGAAATGTGAAATGTTGCCCATTTTGGCAAACATCATGTTCTACATGTTTTAATGAAAGACAGTAAACTGCAAGACCTGAATACACTGGTCAGTGAGGAAGGTACGATTTCGAAGGTTAGGAGGTGAAATGACCTATTGACTCGCCACATCCCTATCAGTGAATACAAGAGTAAGAGTTTATAAAGAACTTGGTCTTCTGACTTAGCTTCTCTGGGATCTTTCAGAAGGAGCCAATTCTGACCTCAGCACATTAACAGAAAAAAAAATTCAAGTGAAAATTTTTATGACAAGGGAGGGTAGAACCTTAGAAAGTGAAATGGAAATCTTTCAGTTCTTCAGGAGGAGATAGATCACTTTCTTCTCCCTTTGGGATGCTACATTTCATTCTCTCTCTTGGTAAAGCTAGAGTTAGATAACTTATCAACGGAACTTCACTTCCTCCCTCTTTTATGACTGGTTATAAAACCCACTTTGGCTCAGCATTTTGCTGTGCTTTACCTGGTGTTGCCAGACAGTGTAAAGAATCTGGCTGCAAAGTAGAAGATGGGGTTTGATCCTGGGGTCAGGAAGATCCCCGGGAGAAGGAAATGGTAACCCACTCCAGTATTCTTGTCTGGGAAATCGCATGGACGGAGGAGCCTGGTGTGCTACAGTCCATGGTGTCGCAATGAGTTGGACACGTCTTAGTGACTAAACAGTAAACAACAACAACAAAAAACAACCAGACAGGGGTTATCAGGCAGAGACAATGTGGCAACCAAAGGGCCTTTAAGACGCATGTCTTAATAGCTGTTCTGTATTGAGCAGGGTCTGCTCGGCCGACACTCACAGATTCAGAGATTCTGTGCTCAAGTGTTTTCTCATGCATCTCAGCCTACTTAATCCTTGTTTCCATTTTCCCATCAGCTCAGTGACAAAAAGCACTGGTAGTGGGGAGAGCCAGTGGGACCAAATCTTAACTTTCAGGTTACTGCAGAAATGGCATTGGGCTAAGGGGTCACCTGACACAGAGCTAACATGGACAGACTTCCTACTTGTGCTGGATATTTTTCATGTTAGTCCATTTACTTTTATAACTACCCTCTCAGATACGTGTGATCGTTCCCATTTAAAGATGAGGCTTTGGGATTCAGAGAGATTAAACAGCTTGCTTGAGGTCACACACTATGACAGAAATCAGCAGAGTTGATTGCTGACCCAGGTACACTTGGACTTAAAACTGCTTATCCTCTCTTCCAAGCCGTGTTGAATTCCCCCATTTTCTCCCTTTGCTGTCTCTGATGGCCCTGTATTCTCCTAAGCACTTCATTGCATACCCACAGTTCTCGCACATCTCAGTAACAGATGGATGTCATAGTTGATGCTGTGAAACCAGTAGATCTTTTTTCAGATCTGGAGCTTTTTCTCACAAGCCTCAGCTTTAACTGTGTTGAGTTTGCTCTTCTGTTTGTACCATACTTACTCTTAACTCACAGTCTCCACTTCCTCGTTCTGCTCCAGATTCCTGGTTCAGTCCTCTTTTCTTAATATATTCTTTTTCTGGTTTCAGATTTGCCCATGATTTCCACTTAAAATCCCTCTGCCATTAGCTATAGAGAAGGAAATGGCAACCCACTCCAGTGTTCTTGCCTGGAGAATCCCAGAGACGGGGGAGCCTAGTGGGCTGCCGTCTATGGGGTCGCACAGAGTCGGACACGACTGAAGCGACTTAGCAGCAGCAGCAGCCGTTAGCTAACTGCATGAGCCTCTCTGTGTCTCAGTGTTCTTATCTGTAAAATGAAGCCACTGAGTGTGATAATGTCTAAAGTTCCTTCTGCCTCTAATTAATTTTTCCCTTGTCACTATATTTCATCCCCCCAGCTCATCTTTGAATTCTTTCTACATTTTTCACTCTATTCTCGTTCAACTTGCTTGGTCTTCTTGGTCCACACCTGTCCTTCTGGCTTTCACTTGGCCATGCAATGAAGGACGGATTATGTTGTAACATTTCATATGCAACCCCACCGC